>CAUYRT010068978.1:0-53528 GCA_963574885.1 Lepilemur ruficaudatus | reverse complement strand
TTCCTTCCTTCCTTCCTTCCTTCCTTCCTTCCTTCCTTCCTTCCTTCCTTCCTTCCTTCCTTCCTTCCTTCCTCCCTTCCTCCTTTCTTCCAAGGAACAAACTTCAGACACCATGCACAAAACAACACAGTCCTGGCCATGTAAACTGTCAATTACAATCAAGTGTCCCAGGCACAGAGAGGGCACCAGGAAAGAGGTGGCCAGTGCTGTCTGTGAGTGAAAGGAGGGTTTGAGAAAGAGCAAGAAGCATTGGTTCATTCTTTACTCCAACTTTTCACTGAGTGTTTAATTTGCCATGTCAAATGCTGAAGTGCTAGGGATGCTGCAATGATTAAGATATCAACACCCTCCAAGGAGATCAAGGTGCAAAACGGGGGAGACAGGAAGCAGAGAGCAGCTGCAATGCTGCAGCGGGCGTGAGGAGGACACGCTATGATCCTGCAGAGGAGAGGGAGTCGAACCCTGCCTGGAGAACAGGTGACCTTGGAGCATGGCCCGAAAGGCTGGCGTGTTAGGGCCACAGGCTGGAGAAAGGGGTGGGAATGCTAGTTAGGGCAACAGCATTTGCAAAGATACTGAGTGTTAGCATGTTCCCTAGCATGTTATTTGCATTTGGTAAGAGGAAGCTGTGGCTTTTGTCTTCACAATGGTGGGTGATGAAGATGATGAAGGTAATTATATCCTTGTGATGACTCTGGCATGTGGAGGTTGGGGAAGTGGGAAGACAGAGTGATGGGAGAGGAGTCTGAGAATGGGGTGAGCAGAGGCTGGATCAGAAACGTTCCAGGGAGTTTGGATTTTACCCTGGAGGCAATGGGTAATCTTGGAAGGGTTTCAAGTGGGAGAGGGAGGTGATCAGCTCTGTTTTAACGCAAGCTAGGTTGAGATTGGGTTGGGGAGAGGAAAGCCTGGAGACTGGAAACTCATTAGAAAGATAACTCTGGCAACACCACAGCTAGCCTCCCCAGAGGGAACAACCCAACTTACCTGGGGCTTGACCTGAGCTCTAGCATATCTGGGTCTCAATTCTTTTTTTTTTTCTTTCTGTTTTTGAGACAAGTTTGCACTCTGTCACCTGGCTTAGAGTGCAGAAGCGTCATCATAGCTCAATGCAACCTCAAACTTCTGGGCCCAAGCCACCCTTCTGCCTCAGCCTCCAGAGTAGCTGGGAGGCTGAGGCATGTGCCACCATGCCCAGCTGAGGTCTCAAGTCTATCAACTAAAAAATACATATGATGGCCTTCATCTAAGTGTCCATGATTCTGAAAATGAATAATGTCTACTGACTTCCCAGCCATGTCCAGGGATGTGGATTGGTACCACAGTCTCTTTCCTCTCTGAGACCCCAGGTGGCCAGAGGGTCAGGGCCCTGGGCCTGGGTGCGGTAGGCTGAAAAATGACCCTGAAAGATGTCCATGTCTTGATCCCCAGAACCTGTGAATATGCTACCTGACCCGATAAGAGACTTTGCAGATGTGATTAAGATTAGGCTCTGGAGATGGGAAGATTATCCTGGATGATCCAGTTGGGTCTGATGTGATCATGAACATCCTTGTAAGTGGGACGCAGGAGGATCGGGGTTAGCAGGCAGAGATGTCAGGACAGAAGCACAGGGCAGAGAGGAGAGAAGATGCCCTGCTGCTGGGCTAGATGCTGGAAGAAGGGCCTAGGCATGTAGGAAGCCTCTGGAAACCAGAAAAGGCAAGGCAAGGGAGCCTCACCTGCAGCCTTCAGAGTGACCCAGCCCTGCTAACATTTTAACCCAGCAAAACTGATTTTGGATCTCTGACCTCCAGAACCGTAACAGAATAACTCCATATAGTTTTAAGTCCCTAGACTTGTGGTAATGTGTCGCAGTAGCAAGAGGAAACAATACAGTGGGGAATTCCCACTGGCTCCCCAACCCCAGATCTAAGCTCGTATCAGGAACCTGGAAGAGGACAGCACTATGGTCTGAGTGTTTGTGTGCCCTGCAGAGTAACATGTTGAAATTCTAACCCACAGTGTAATAGCATTAGGAGGTGGGAGCTTCAGGCGACCATGAGGCCATGGAGTTAGCCCGCATGACTGGAATTGGTGCTCTTATAAAAGAGGCCTCAGGGAGGCCCCATGCCCCTGCCACCATGTAAAGACATAGCAGGAAGTCACTGTCTACGAGCCAGAAAGTGGACCCTTACAAAACACCGAATCTGTCTTGATCTTGGACTTTCCGGCTTCCAGAGCTGTGAGGAATAGCTGTGTGTAGTTTACAAGCTGCCCAGTTGGTGGTATTTTGTTGTAGCAGCCCACACAGACTAGACTGATGGTGCAGCCACTTCCCGTAAGTTCCTTCTAGGGCTAAGGCTGAGTGGAGGGAGGTCACTGGGGAGAGCTCCAAGCTGCGTTTGTTGCCAGAGACTGGGGAGGAGGTGAATGGGTGTGTCAACGCCCTGTGCACGCACAGCCAAACTGCAATCGCAGGCAGGTAGAGAGCATTGACTCCACGCAAGCTCTGTACTAGGTGCTCTTAAGTACTATGTCATTTAATACTCTCAGTAGCCCTGAGGACACTGAGGCATAGAGATTTCAAATAGCTTGCCCGAGGTCACACAGCTAGTCAGTAGCAGAGCTGAGACCTGCCTGTCCTCTACCTTGCATTGTGTCCCAGGACCAGCAAGTCGGTTTGGCCATGCATTGTTAGACCTTCTGCAGGGGCAGGAACTGGTGCTACCAACAGCCCAAACTACCGCCTCCCCAGGGTACATTGAAGGGGAACTTCCCCTGGCCTGCAGTTTTCTGAGCAGTGCCTGTTCTATGCAAAATATATATACACATGTGTGTATATGTGTGTGTGTGTGTGTGTGTATATGTATATTCATACATGGGTGGATCTCGGCTCAGACACTCCTCCCGGGAAGGCCTCCTCTGGGTCCTGGCTGCTCTTTGCCCCATCGCTGGAGAGGCCCCCCACCGACTCCTGCAGTACTAGGTGTGGTTCACAGCGTGTGGGCCACGGTGTGCGCCACGCTCTGGGTGGTTGAGTCTGTGCCAGCATCCAACTCCCTTCTCCCCATGTTTACCAAGCACCTGTCAGCTGCCAGGCCCTGGGCTGGGCTCTAGGAACAGGAAGTAAGCATGACAAGAGAGTGTCAGCCTGGCAGGGGAGACAGGCCGATGCCCAGGACCATGGGGAGGGCTGAGTCCTGTGGTGGGGCATTGTAAAGGGCTGCGAGGGCTCCCAAGAGGAGCCCTTACCCAGGACTTGGGATGTCCAGCAGGCCTTTGTAGAGCAAGTTATACTAACACATTGACTGCCAACCAAAAAAACCCAAACTTTTTCCTTGGGACCATGGTGTTTTATTATGAAAATAGAATAAAAACTTTGAAAACAAAATGACCCTTTCTAAGTTAATGAAAAATTTCTGCAGGGTTTTGCTCGGGGTCCACCCATCATGTAACATGTATGCTACAGCATGGCAGCATCTGTTGTCTGTGCACCACGAGGCTCCCAAGGTAGAGAGGTGTGAGTTATATATGCTTCATGAGGCCTTGGGGTCAAAACTAGAGTGAGTTCAATGCAACTCCTATGGCAGCTAACGTGTTAAACCACGGTGGAGTTAGGCAAGCGATGAGAGGATTAAGTGGGAAGGCAATGCCCCAGGCAAAGGGAACAACCTGTGCAAAGGCCTAGGAGCGAGAGATAGCTGTGTGTGCTCAAGATACCACAGAGATTAGCATGGCTGGAAAATAGAGTGTGCATGGCCAGTGTCGCAAGACCACTATGGAGAGTCAAGCTTTGATCCTTTGACCATGAAGGATTGCATGAGCCACAAAGAGGAATCCTGCCTCTCTCTCCCACGTGTCTGTGGCCTCCAGGTGGCTCTGAGGACAATTTGGCATGGTGGTTAACAGCTGCCTCTGCAGCCAACAGACCTGGGCTTGACTTCTCCATCCACTCCGAGTGATCTCAGCAGGCTGCTTACCTGCTCTGGGCCTTACTCATCTTTTAAGTGGGAATAATGATAGCCACTGCCTCCTAAGGTTTGGGAGAATATTGTGTAACTTAACAGAAGAGGCACAGACCTGGGCACAGAGAAAGAGCTTCATTCATGTGATTGTTATAGTGATATTAATAACAATGACACACTGGATTACTGTTACCACCATTATTATTCTCACTATTTTTGTTACTGGATCTGGGTCATCTCTGTCTCTCTCATGGTGGCACCAAAGGCACCTGTTCCTTGCCCAGATCTTGGTCCTGGGGAAGACGGGCGAGGTCCAGCATTGGAAAACAACCCCTTTGCCCTCCACAGCTGTGCATGGGCCAAAGCATGCACCGTCTGTGGCCATGTGGGATATTCTGGCTGATGCACTGGACACAGGACCTGGGTGCTATGTGAACACTCTGGCCTGGCTGGGAAACCCGCCGGTCTGCCAGGCTCACTCTTCCCCTTACATGGCATTCTCTTGCTTGGGGAAGTGTTCACTCCCTCAGTGTTAGTGATTCCTATTCTGCCTGGAGGGTGATGGGACACCGGCTGTGTTGGCAGTTCTTTTTTGTGGTCCTTCCCATTCAATTCACTTCACTGCCCTTCTCTGCCTTCTCTGAGCCCCAGAGGACTAATCTCTAAGAACCGCATCACCCAGACTCCCTTGTCCACTAAACTCTAGCTGGATCTGGTCCAAGGGAGGCTCTAGCAGAAGAGAGGAGGGTAGAAAGAGAGAGAGGTCAGGGGTCTATCCCTCTCTTCTTCCTCAACTCCTTTCTTGCTGTAGTCTGGCATTGGCTGTGACCAGTATGGCCATAACTCCTGGGGGCAGGTGCTCTTCCTTGGCTTCAGCCCTCAGGCATTCCAGAACATGTTCCTTCCCTTCCCTTCTGCCCACAGAGGAAAAGGGGCTTCCCCACATTGCTGGCTTTGGGGTACATCAACTCCTCTCGCTGGTTTCCCTAACACTGCCCTCACCTCTAAATGTAGTCCCATCATTCGATTCTTTTCAACTTGGCCCATTTGTGTATTACTTGTTTCCTGCCACCATGCTGATCAGTACTGCCATGGACGATCAGAGAGACACTGCCCCAGCCAAGAGCAAGGTACAGCCTGCCCCTTTCCTCACCCTCTGGTAACCTTAGCGCCCCCCAAGAGGACAGGCAGAGGCCCCATGTGGGCAGTCACCCTGCAGAGAGAGTGGCGAGGCCCCGCTTTCACAGGCCCCGCCTGTCTGCTGTCTGGCTGTGGAGCTGCAGAGGAAGCCGGGCCCAGCACAGAGGGGCTCCGGGCCATGGGGGAGGATTCGGGATTCTACTGGGAGAACAAAGACAAGCCATGGCAGATTTTTGGGCTGGGAAGTGCCGCTATCTGATTTACAATTTTAGAAAAACTTTTTTTATCTTTCAAGAGAAGAGCAGGATCTAGAGATTGAGTGCAGCCTGGGGGAAGATATTTAGGAGGCTGGTACAGTGGTTCCTGTGTGGGATTATGGCCCTGCCACCATGAGAGGCGTTTGCCACCTCCACCACGAAGCCTCCGCCAATCACTCCATGTTGAATTAAATTCTTCTTTCCCTTTGTGAGCACAATACTTTCTTACAGTTGGCCTCTGAGACTCTCCCCTCCTCTCTAGGGTGAGGTCCACAGGCTCAGTGCTCACTTGCTCCTGGGTCCTCAGCCCCCCACACCCTCCAGGGTATAGGGCCTGGCACATCACCAAACTGGTTGGTACTCTCTAGTTTCAATGGAAACGCCTTGGAAGGTACAATATATTTTGCCGTTATCAGCTATTGAGGTCTAATATCAGATCAGCCAGCATCATCTTGTCAAACAAGGAAAGAAAGTAAACTTCTGCCAAACATCTGCCATGTGCTGGGCCACTTTCCAAAGATACCTCATTCCATCCACACAACCCAGGGAATAGCATTGCTATCCCCATTCTGCAATGCGGACACAGAGGCCCCAAGAAGGGCTCACTGAGCTGTGAGCGACAGAGTCTGACTCAAACCCAGGTTGTCTTGTCTAATCAAGAGGTCAGTGGAGAAGCACGCTGTCAGAAGAACAGAGCCAGGGCTACTGAGGAAACTGGAACTATAGAGGAAAATTTTGATAACAAAACAATAAAAAATTAACAATAACGATATCTAGTTTTGCACACCTTATAGACATCAACTGTCACCCACTGCTGCAGCAAAGGAGGCAAGTGCTTGAGGCTGTTTTGTCACTATTGGCTGTAGGACTTTGTACAAGCATTTCACAGCTCCTACTCAGTTTAAACATCACTTCCTCTAAGAAGCTCTCTTGGGCTTTCCAAGTCCTGGATAGACACCTCTTATGTGTGCCTACATAGCCCTTGTAATTGCCTATATATAATTACATAATGTGTGTACAGTTACTTGTGTACTTATACTCTCTCTTCACCTGTATAGGTGTATGTCTATGCACACACATACAATGCATATACATATTTGTATATTTGTATATGTATATGTATACATATATACTAACTAAAACCTGAAGAATTCTGTTGGCACCTCAAGGAAGGCATGGGAGCTGTCTTCTATGCAGATAGCAGCAATGGGAATGAGGGTATAGACTTGTTTTCAGTGGTCCCAAGTGGGAGGGGCCAGTATGTCAAAGCTCCATAGAGACCATTTCTGATTCGGCCTAGGGAGGAACTTTCTAAGGGTGCAGTGGGCTGCCCGGGGAGCCTGTCCGCACAGGGTGGGAGAGGTGGTGGGCCACAGAGGAGGGGAGGTGGTAGGACTGGATCCCTTCGATAGCTCTTTTAGTTCTGTGATTAGAGGCCCTTATGGTACCAAGAACTACTATTTGTTAATTTTCTACCACATGCTTAGCCCCTCACATCCATGAACTCATTCAGTCCTCATGTCAGCCCTGCAAGGTAGGTGTTATTCAGTTCGTGGACAAGGACATGAGACTCAGAGAAGTCAGGGAACTTGCTCAGTAGAAATTGATAGAGCCTGCATGTCAACACAAACTGTGTCTGGCCCTAGAGCTTCACTGAAGCCACTAAAGCAGATGCCACTGCCTGCCTCCAGCAGTTAGGTGCACACAGGCTTCACCCATGTCAGCAGCACAACAAAGTTCATTTTGTCTTATTTTCGTGTGCCTTGCTCTCCCCTCCAGGGTCCTTACATCTTTGCTGCTGGAAGCTGGGCTGCAGGCCAGACCATGAGCTATGGTCTGCTCTGGGCAAGTGGAGGCCTGGCCAGGGTCACAGACAGTCCCAAATTGGATGGTCCCTCCTGAATGAACCTCCCTTTGTCTCCTTCTAGAAGGAATCCACTGTTTGGCAGCTTGTTATTGGACCTCTAGACACATTTATAGACCCAGACAACCTGGGAAGAGTAAACAGGTGACAGGAAGCCTGGCAGCTCCAGGTGAGAGGTGGTTTCAGAAAGGCCATAGCTTTAGTTTCAGGTCTGATGAAAGAAAAAAAAAAAAAACTAAACCAAAACCTAAGCAGGCTGCCCTCCAGGAGTCTGTGAAACATGGTCCAGGCCAACACCAGTGTCTGCCAAGAGGGAAGTTACAGGCCTTCAATGGGAGACAAGTCTGCAAAAACCTAGCGTTGTGTTTGGTGTACGTTTGTTTGCATATGTTTGCTTGTGTGAATGTGGTTTTTTTTAGTGTGTATTTTAAAAAATTTTTGTATTTAGCCCTGAGACTTTTTTAAAAAAACAATGTAGAAACTGTACTTTAAAATACTTTATCCCTGGATGATATTTGGAGCAATTCCCTTCAGTTTAGCTCAGATCAGCAAGTAATATTCACCGACAGTGTGTGACATGCCAGGCACTGAGCTAGGCACCGGGCACCCAGGGCTGCAGGAGGGACCACCCCCATCCTGAGACAGCCCAGAGTCTGCCAGAGTAAAAAGCCACATGCACAGATAAAGGATCCCAGAGGACTATTGGGACCCAGATCCTTTTAGTCAGCTGTGGCTGGGACCAAAAGAGGGGAGGCCTTATTTCTTGGGGGAGAGGGAGTCAAGAAGTCTTCACCGGCAGACAGAGTCCTGGAGGGGCCCTTCCAGGCAAAGGGAAGAAATCTGGGGGAGCTCATCCGAAGCTCAGAGATGGTGACTTGCCCAAGGTCATACAGCTAGAAAGTGGCAGCCTGAGGACCGCAGCAAAGAAACCTGAATGTTAAAGCTGTGTCATTAGGCTGCGGGGCTGTGTCCAGCCTCTTTAACACATGAACTGCCATGAGAGTTGTATTTAACTCACTCTCGTTTTGACCCCAGGGCCGCATGAAGCAAATATAAAATCTTACTTGTTGATGTTCTTTTGTTACAATTAACATTGGCAATTTAATTCTAAAAACATGGGCTAAATGAATAGAAGTCAATAAATTTTGTTTTTCTATTTATGTTTGCCTTTAAATTACAGTTGAAGTTTTTATTCTATTTTTGTAATAAAACACTGTGGCCCCAAGGAAAAGTTTCTGATTTTTTTGTGTGACAGTCAATGTGTAAAATCTTTCCCATCCCCTAAAGACTAGCTGAGCCTCAGAAGTTCTGGAGAGGCTAATCTAATACCACAGTTGAGTTCCTAGAAAACATCTGCCTCGATATTGCTAGGTATCTTCTCATGGAGCCATGTTTTTTGCTTCAATAGTATAAATACTTGCACTGACTGATTTAATTTTTTCTCATAAAATAAGGATTTATGATTTCCCACTCTGCATCATGACTATGCTTGGCAAACAAGATAGAAAGAGCAATAAAATACCATTTCAAGGTTAGAGATAATTTGAAATTCCTTTTTACTTCCCATTGCACATAGTAGATACTCAAGAAATATTTGCAGTGATGATCTGGCTTGGCTATACTTTTTTATGGCAGTGTACTAGCCAGATAGTGCCACAATCTTGCTGGGTAACAAACTGCCCCAAACTCAGTCACTTACAACCACAAGCATTTATTTTTCTTACCCATGTTGTTTGAAGATAGGCTGGACAGCTTGGGTTCAAGCTGCAGGCTGGCAGGGCCTTGGGTTAGGTCTGGGTCTGCTCTGTTTGTGTCATCTGGGGACCAGACTGAAAGAGCCACTGGCTTGCTCTTCTCTAGGGAAATGGGTAAGTGAGCAGAGACAAGAGATGAGTGGAAACTGACCATGCCTCTTGAGGTCTCAGCCCAGAACTGCATGTTGCAATTTCTACCCCTATTCCTTTGCCCTGGGCAAGTCAGTGGTTAAATGCAATATCACCGGGCAGGGGTGGAATTTGCCCACTCTCTTGGGTGGCCCTGCAAAGTCAAATGGCAAAAGCATAATACTAATAGAAGGATATGAGGAGAGCGTAAAGAACTGGAGAAAGACACTGGGATTTGGAGGTAGACTTGACTTCAAATCTGAGTTATTGTTTATTTGCTTTGGAGAACAGAGAAATCACTTAACCACTCTGAATCTGTCTTCTCGTCTGTTCTTACCTCTGAGGTAGTAATGAAGACTTTTTTCCCAACCTCATTTACATTGACTGGCTTATAACGTGCCGGTCACTGAGCTTAGCATTTTATGAACATTGGAGGTAAGCTGGGAATTCATCTTCCATTTAATGGATCAGGAGACTGAGATTGACAAAAGTAAGCGACTTCCCAAAATCACACGGCTGCATTCAAAGTTTCATGCCAGGTCTACCTGCGCCTCCTCTAACTTAATTTAAATAAGGCATGTGCACTGTCTGCCACATAGAGGGTCCCGGTTTCAGAAGAATTTCTATCTCTTTCCTCCTTAAATAGAAACTTCGGGGTCACTGGACTTTTACTTTCCGATGAACTTCACCCAAGATATAATCCAGCTGATGTGACTGGCTACTACCACCAAAGATTCAAAGTTCGTTGTTGCTTGAAAAAATATATATATAAAGGCTATAATTAGCAGCAATCAGAGGGCAATCACACTTCCCAGTCATGAGTCTTTGGGAGGGAGGACACTGGAAGCCACGCCTGGATGGTGTTTGTGGTGCAATGTGTTGGTGTGGAGGCAGATTTCATAATCACCATGCCTGTCAGGTGATGCTGAGACCTCTGCTCAGAGTAGATATCTTTCCAGTCCAGAGCAGCTGCTCTGACATCGCTGGGGAGGACAGCTGGCAGCTGCTCTCTTGTGAGACTTGATTCACGCAGCGTGGAAGATACTAGCAAAAGCAAGTCTTTGGCTAAGAGAGACCTGACTTGAATTGGGGTTGTGCCTCTGGTTGGGTGGCCTTGGCCCCTGGCAGTGCTGTTTGCTCTGCCTGCACACCTCCTCAGGGCCACCTAAATGTCGCTTCCACGGAAATGTCACTTTATCCAGGAGATCTTCTCTGACTCTGTCGAGCTAACACCCTGGACACCCCCTGACCCTGTACTTAGGTTATCTGCATTGCTTGCTTAATTGGTTCTCTGAGATAAGGATAAATGTCCTGTAAGAGCAGGCCCTGATCCTCACGTCCCACTGAAATCTACTTCCTAGAATGCGCCTGGTGTATAGTAGGCACTGTAGGAACATCTGTTTATCTAATGAATTCAGTAATAAACTACTAAAAGCAGGCTCTTGCTTTGTAATCTTTCTGTGGTCGGTCCAATATTGTCTGTGTTGTGGAAGCCACTTGGCTCTGAATCCTTGCTCCTCAAAGTGTGGTCCTTGGATAGACCTACATCACCTGGGAGCAGCCCAGTCATTTTAAGTGTGCAGACCCTGAGGGAGGTCCTGCTTGGACAGGCCTGCCACTCTTCAGGATGGACAGGTGATGATCTGTGTGTTAGGAAATTGATTGTTGAGTCTTCCTAGCAACTGGCCTCATACCACCCCTGGGCCCCAGGGGGATTTTTCATTAACTCTCTAGCAGGACAAGGGGATCCCCATTTGGGGATGAACCAGTGCTTGGTGTCTAATCCCCACTTCTGGTCTGTGAGGCAGGTATTATAATTTTCACCATACATGGGAGGAGGCTGAGGTTCCAGAGAGATTAGGTCACTTGCCCAAGGTCACCCAGTTGGGGAAGAGGCAGAATGGGGTATTCCCTATGCACCAAGCTGACTTTCCCAGGGAAGCTACCCTCCTAACTCTAATGATAAAACTTTGGCTTTATTCTACATTCTGTCCTTAAATCCTCTTCAGGCAGGACAAACTACATTCCCTGAAGCACATGAACTGGACTTCTCTATCCTCTAGACCTCAACTCCTGCTATGCATGCCCATGGCTCCTTTGTTCCAGCCACACTGGCTTGATTTCCGTCTCTGGAACACAAAAGCCAGTGCCTACCTCAGGACCTTTGCATGTCCTTCTGCCTGCAGAGTACCCCTCAGATCTCCCTATGCTAGCCTGCTTCTCATTTCATGTGTCACTCATGTGTCACCTCTTCAGAGAGCCTTTTCCCAACCACCCTAGGGAAAGCAGTCCTCCCCTCTCTTAACCATCAGTCATTCTCATCCCACTCCCCATCTTTTTTTTTTTCGTACCACTTAGTTTATCCAAAATTACCATAGGCATTTATTCAGATGTCTTTTTTTCCCTTCTTATATTAGAGTGGAAGCTCTATGAGGACAGGGTCTTATCCCCAGGCTAGAATATACCTGTCACGTAGAAGAGCTCAACAGATATTTGTTGAAGGTATAAAAGTTGGATCATAGGATCAGAAGTAACAACACAGAGCAGAAGAAGCATGGACCTTGTAATCTGATAGACCTGCATTGGAAATCTTAATTCAATTGCATGACTTCTGCTATTCTTAACCACTCTGAGCCTTGGTTTCCTCATCTATAAAGTGGGGATTCATAACACAACTGACACAGGTGGTGAGGGTCACATAAAACAATTTGGGACAGAGTGGAGCAAAATTCAGATCCTCAGTGCATATTAGAAACCCCTCACACCCTCTTTACCCCTCACCTCCTGAGGCTTAATCATGACAGAACTTCTTAGAGTTTTTCTGAGTACGTCAGCCTGATTCTTACTTCCAGGTGTTTGCTCATGATGTGGCTTTTGTCCACAAAGCCCTCCCTTTCCCTCTGACTGCCTGCAAAGTACCTATTCATCTTTTAAAACTCTTAATAGATTTTCCCAACCCCCCAGGAGGAAGTGATCCCTTCCATCCTCTGTACTCCGGTGGGACCCCACCCAAACACCTAATCACAGCCTCTGTGACGCCCTAAGTCTTAGTTGGACAGTTGGACAGTTGGACAGGCGGTCTCCTCTCCTTCCACCGGTTGGAAGCCAAACAAGCCCTGACATAAGTCCACTGGATATGTAAGCATCTCAACAGAGGAACTCGTTAGAATCACCCATGGAATTCACCTGAATTCCCCTGTCCTGGAATCTGAGCTCCCTGAGGGCAGGGGCGGGGTCTGTTTTCCTTACTGCCAGGCCTGTCACTTGCCCAGCCCATTGCTAGGAGACATCTGATCAGCATGTGTTTCTTCCGTGACCTCTCTGGGTCTCAACTGAAAATGTTAACTATGGTAGGTATGACTTTTGAACACATTTTTGTTTTTCTCTGTCTGAATCAGGTATAAAAAGGGAAAAAAAAGTTAAACAATAAGTAGGTGGGGGGGAGCCCCCCTCTTTCTCCTGTTTGAATATGCAAAAACCCTGGACTTGGGATCTTGACGTGGAGGAAGCCACCCAATTCCTGGAGTCACAAGGAGTCTGATAACTGCTTTTTATAATAGCAAGGCCCATCGTCCATCCGGGCCTTGGCATTGCTGAATTGCCCTGCTGTATCCACACCCACTCCTTCTGTGGCGTGTCCACGGTGATGCAGAGCTCTCCATGCTCCCGAGAGGGCATGGAACCTGGCTGGCACACCTCTCTTTCTAGTCGTGAATGAATTAGCCTGTAGTCACAGGTTTACAAACCAACTTTTGAATGTAGTCTGGCTCATCATAGACCTGCCCCCTAAGTGATGTAGGATCCCAAAGCATTTCTCAGACAGTTCACTCTGGGTTGAGTGGGGAGGAACAATGGGTTGGTCCTAATTGTGTGAGACACTTTGTATACACAATCTTTAATTTTCACCATAACTATGATTATGCCATGCATTTCATAAGTGAAGAAGCTGAGGCCCAGAGAAGTTAAGTGACTTTCCCACTGCCTCACAGCTAGTAAGTAGCAGAGTCGGATGCTTGGTTTTCCAATCCATATTCAAGGTCAGCGCTGAGGAACTTGAGCTTAGATGCTAAGTGCCGTGGTTGAAAGGTCACATTTCACATCCCCCTGATAAGTGGCAGAACTGGGATCCAAACCTGGTCTGCCTCACTCCCAAACTCTTCTTAGCTGCCTGTCTGCCCTTCTTTATAATAATACAGGAATCGATTTGCTGGAAGTCATGGAGAATTAGAGGCAGCTCTAGACCAGGGCCAGCTCTCCTGACTCCTGGTCCAGTGTCCCTCCCTGAGACCACGCTACCTGTCTTCTGTCTGCATCGACATGGAAAAGAACTCCCAGAGAATGGTCTCAAGGCTGACTCCTGATCCCCCGAGAAGACACAGATTTCTTACAAAGAAGGTGATTGAGTAGCCCTGGGGAGGCTTCCCAGCCTCCCCTGAAGTACCATTTCTGCATTTAGTCTGGTCTGCCTCCAGAGGCAAGATGATGAAATAAAGGGTTGCCTTGGACAGCTTCTGTCACTGGTATGCCAATCCGTCATTGTGTTTTCCTTTTGCCAGAGGGTCTTCATAGCTGAAATAGAACCTATGACATAGTCACTGGAGGAAAAGATAGATTATCTACAACTTGAGGCATAGAAAAAAGACTAACTGAGGGGATGGGATGACCTCCCTAGGACAGTCTCTAAACTCAGGGAATCACAAGCTTAGAAGGATTCTCAGAAAGCTGCCTTAGTTCTTCTGGGCTGCTATAACAAAAATACCATAGATGGGTGGCTTATAAACCACAGAAATTTACTTCTCACAGTTCTTGAGGCTGAGAAATCCAAGATCAGGGTACTGGCCAATTCAGTGTCTGGTGAGGTCCCACTTCCCAATTCGTAGACTGCTGTCTTCTTGCTGTGTCTTCACGTGGTGGAAGGGACAAAGGACCTCCCTGGGGTCCCTTTTATAAGGGCACCAATCCCATTTATGAGGGCTCTGTCTTAATGACCTAATCACCTCCCAAAGGCCCCACCTCCTAATACCATCCCCTCGAGGACTCAGCTTTAACACACGGATTTTGCAGGTACATGAACACAGAGATTCCGCTTATAGCAAAAGCCTAAGCAATTGCAGCATAACAGCTGAAGTCAGTTCTGGGTTCCAATCCTGCTCTACCTCTTCCCACTATACTACATCATACCTCTGGTGTTACGATAATACTACTGACTTCTTAGGATTGTTGTGATATTAACGTGAGATAATATATGCAATATGCCTGGCCCAGAGAAGACAAGTAATAAACAGCTGTGTGTGTGTGTGCATGTGTGTTTGTGCATGTGCGTGTGTGCGTGTGTGTGTTTTCCCTCTTACTCCTCACTTTATAGACAGAGAAACTGGAGCCAGAGACAGCAGCTGTGACGTACACAGACATGTGGGAGTTAACAACAGGGCTGGACTTGAACCCTTATCTCCAGCCTCCTGGGCCAGGGTGCTCCTTTCACATCACAATAACAGGGATGCAATTTGTTAATCATATTCCTAAATTCTGGGCCTCAGAAGCATAAAAGAGATAATTCTCAGACAGCAAAAAGGTAATATGCTAAAATAAAATTGTTCTTCAAGCATTCTGGCATCTAGAAAGTCCTCTGAGGTAACATTCCTATAAGGTCAGGGCACTAGGCTTGTGGCCAGATTGGATCCTTCTCACTCAAGGGAGAGTTACACTCAGAGGTTTCCCTGCATTCACTTCCACTCCCAAGACCAAAGGATTTCAGCCAGATGGGGTCCGAGAGAGTCACGAGCAGCATACAGGCACGCCATGTACAGGCCCCAGAGCCAGCCAGGGCGAGCTTTATCTATGAGATAAGGACTGTGAGTACACCTTATAAACTGTGACTTGGCTTCAGCCATTTTATTCTTATTATGAAGGAATGTTCCAGAAATGACTTTATCCTTCAAGTTACAAAGCCTTTTTGTTGGTCTTTGAGACCGCTTTAGAAGACGAGCCTTCTACAAACACATTGATAATCTATATCACATCATAAGATGTGATACGAATTGTATATAAAGATGCAATTTGTTGACCACATCCCTAAACTGATAATTGGAAGGCAATTGTCATTCCCAGCAAAGAGTCAGAGGCAGGGCCACAGAGTCCTCCTGTGCCTTCTGAACCAACAATGGAAATCTTAAATGTAGCTCCTGTCGGCTCATTGACATTTAGGTCTTTGCTCAAACTACACCTTTTCATTGTGGTCTTCCCTGGCTACCCTAAGTAAAATTGCAAACCCACTGCCAACATACCCTATCTCCACTCCTTGATTTATTGTTCATCTTCACGCTTAAGCTCTTGTGGCACACTGTGTACTTTGCTTACTTTGCTGTTGCCTATGTTCCTCCACTATTTATTTAACAATACTCATATGCGTTAACTGCTTTACAAATATCAGCTCATTCAATCCTCATAACAACTGTAAACAATACTGCTATTTGCTCCTCCATATAGATAAGGAAACTGAGGTACAGAGAGGTTAGAGAACATATCTAAGGTCACACAGCTCGCAGGTGGTAGAATTATGATGGGATCCTAGTAGTTACCCTCCTGAGTCCCACACCTGCCATGCTCTTCTGCCCATACCATGTGAATTATACAACCCATTTGATTCATTGCTGTATTCTCCGTGCCTAGAATAATGCCTGACACACCAGAGTGCTCAATAACTATTTGTTGAATGAATAAGTGAAGGAGTGGTTAAGTGGAGCTTATCCAGTTCCATTTCTTTTTCTTTTCTTTCCTTTTCTTTTTTTTTTTTTTTTTTTTGAGACAAAGTCTCACTCTGTTGCCCAGGCTACAGTGCCGTGGTGTCAGCCTAGCTCACAGCAACCTCAAACTCCTGGGCTCAAGTGATCCTCCTGCCTCAGCCTCCCGGGTAGCTGGGACTATAGGCACGTGCCACCGTGCCTGGCTATTTTTTTCTGTTTTTAGTTGTTTGGCTAATTTCTTTCTATTTATAGTAGAGACGGGGTCTCGCTTTTGCTCAGGCTGGTCTTAAACTCCTGAGCTCAAGCAATCCTCCCGCCTCGGTCCCCCAGAGTGCCAGGATTGCAGGCGTGAGCCACCTGTTCCATTTCTTTAAAGCTTTTCACTCGCAGATACAGACACTCCCTCTCCATTAACCAAATCTCTGGATTCTAGGAAGGCAGTGGGGCAGGCGGAAACAGCATGGGCTTTGGTGTCAGCAAAGAATGGGGTCAACATCCTAACTCACCAGTCACACGTAGTATTACCTGAGCTGTGTGACCTTAACACATTCACCTAGCCTCTTTGAGCCTGGGTTGCCTCGTCTATAAAATGGAGAAAATAGTGGTTTCCTTGTAGGATCCCAATTTATGGTGAAAGTTAAATGTAGGTAAAGTACCAGCACAGAGCAGGTACTCAGTAAGTATCATTTCCTCCCCTACGTTGGCAAGGGATGGAGGAAAGGGAAGTGAAACATCATCTTTCTGTTGCTGAACAAGCTCTTATTTTTTCAGAATGAACGTAGCAGAGTAGGAGAAAGCAAAGAGGACTGAGAGATGGAAAATTTCACTTTTCCCCTCTACTGCAATTAAGACTGGAATGACTTCAGTCAAATCAACAATATATTTCTTTTGCGTCTCAGATAAAGCCATATTGACGTCACTTTTTTCTCTTCCCTTGCCTTATTAAATTTGGTTGCCTATAACATGAAACACTGGCTCTTCAGAAGTGGTTTCCACTCTATTACTGAGCAGGCAGGAGGATTTCAATCTATCTTCCACCAGAAAACAAAGTCTGCTTTAAATTAGGGAGAACAAAGTTGCACATCTGATATTCAAGTTGCCCATCCTTCCTAATTTGTAGGCTGAGCTCTTAAAACTCTAAATATTTGTCTTCCTTTTAAGACTGTTTTCTTCAAATCTTAGGCAGAGATTCTGCTTTGAAACTAACTAAAAGTCCCAGGCTCAAAAAATTCTTTCTGCTTCCCGGATTTGGTGAGCTCCTTACCATCAGATTGCACTGGAAACTTCCACAAATGACCACCAGACAGAGGTTTCTCTTTCTGTAGGGGCAGATCCAAAGTCCAAGAACTCCCAGTATATGCTTTGCCCTTCTTCCCAGACCCTTCTGCCACTCACACGTGAACCTTGCAAGGCAGCCACGCTGAATCGATTCTAAATCTCTGAACCGGCTCTCGGCCTTTGCACATGTTGTTCCCTTGTCTTGGAACACCCTTCCCTTCCCTTCCCTCCTCTGAGCTCAGAGATCAACTTAATCCTCCAGACTCAACATGGATCTTCATCTGGGACAGCACTTCCAAGGAGTCTGTGTTCTCTCCCAGCAATTATCCCCTTTCTTATAACCTTTAAAAGTTTATGTTTTTCATCTGTGCGCTCCTTCAGAGGAGGCACTGTGTCATTTATTTAAATATCTTTCAGTCTCACACAGGCCTGGTCTACAGCAAGCACTCAGTGAATTACAGATTTAAAGAGAAGTACTGAAGTTTAAACTTGATGCTTCAAGGAACAGCAAGTGGAGTCCTCAATAGAAAGCAGTAGGATGGGGCAGGAGGCTGTGGTCTGCTCCTTCGGAGACCCGTTGGGCCAACCTGATACAGTTCCCTTTATTCAGCACGAGGTGAAACGGGAACTCAGGGACATCCCTGAGGCTGCATGTGCTGCTGGCAGAGCTGAGGTCCCCTGATTCTCAGTCTGTCACTCCGTCTGTGATGTCAGGATGTCCCTAGTCCTCATGAGAACAGGCTGGCGCAAAGACACAGCTGGCAGAGTGGGGAAAGCCATCCAAGGATGGGAGAATAGAGCTGAACACACATCGCTGGAGTGTGGCCTGCTGTCTCGGAAGCAGTGGCTTGGCAGTCTGGAGGATGCTGATAGCAAGAGGGCCATGGGGAGGGCGATGGGGAGGAGCTCTGGGATGGCAGACGGGGCTTTGGGGCCAGACCCATTGGGCTGAGTCAGCACAGGAACCGGGACAAAGTGCCACGGAACCTCCCCTGAATCAAAGCATTCTGACTCTTTGCTGCTGGCCATCTGGCCAAACGTTATGAAAAGTGGACATTGCAAAAAAATCCCTAGGAGGAGGAAGTGGTTTGAATTTCCTCCTTGAAGGATGATGCTTCATTAAATAGAATTCAGTAGCATTAAGTGGAACGGGGAAGCACCCTGAACTTGAAATTTGCTTCTGGCAAAGAAGGATCCAGAAATGGCCTCTCAGGGAACTAGAGAAAGATTTTATCAAAGAATCTCAACCAGGGTAGGCATGGATGTAACAGAACATGTTTCCACCTATGGAGCACCTGTTCTGTGCTGGGCACTTATCTCAGTCCTTTGGACATTCTCCCTAAATCCTGGTAGAAACTCAGGTTCTCAGAGGGCAAGTGATTTGCTGACGAACACACAGCCAGGCAGGGCAGCCCTCAGATTCACGCCACTGGAAGGCTGCAACAAAGTTAGCTCACAAAGCCAGGTGACACTCCCAGAACTCCCTGGGCCTCAGTCTAAGTGAGCTTCTCTTGTCTGTGAGTTGACAATTGCCAGGCTTGTCCCCTCCCCTGCTTTGCAAAGCTCAATTTCTTGCAGCTAACTCCTTCAGTAGACCAGAGAGGTCAGACTATGAGCGCCTTGAGGGCAGGCACTGGTTTAATTCATTTCTGTCTTCCCAGAGCCAAGTCCAGTGCCAACGGACCAAGCAGATGCCCAGAAAACAGCTTGCTCTCTTCCAGGAGCTTTCTGAGTATCCGCTCATCTCATTCCCACACCACACTCACACCGTGACAGTGAGGCAGGTTTTGTCATCCCCATGTTTGAGGTGAGGAAACTGAGACTCATGAAGGCAACAAGTTTCTCAGGATGGGTTATTTGATTGCCTTTTAAAAAATATAGATATTTCCTGAGCATGATGTAGGTAAGATGTTTTATGACACTTTTATGCAGAAGTATCCCATTTATTTGTCACTCAAATAAATCTGGCTTGCCCCTGTACCTCAATTTGGCAGGAAATTCCATCTCTGTTATTGGGGTGGAAGCTACCCCAAATTCTGGGGGCTTATTAGGACTGGAGTTTAAGATAAGGGTCTTTGGTCTTCAGCACCAAGGTGGCCCAACTACAAGGGTGACATTAGTGATCTTTGGCTTCAGAGCCCTTCATTGCAGAGACCCCTTCTGAGAGGGACCCTGGTAATGTGTCCATGCTGTCAGATATTATAAAATTTGCAAAAGTATGATATTTTACCCTCATGGGTAAAGACTGCTCTCTCCTCCCACCCCCACGTCTCCATCACACTTCCCCTCCTGCTAGGTAAGCTGGAGTGGCACGGGCATTTTGTATTTGTAATTTTTTTTAAAGAAAGCTCCTCCTGTTGTATATGCTTCAACATCTTGGCCACCCAGATGGATATTAAAACCTTAAGCAAGAGAAATGAAAAAAAAAAAATCTAGATTCCCATGAATAATCTAAGTCTGAATAAGTCATGGCAGTAACTCTGAATTCTTATGCATTGATTCAACCTGAGAATTTTCCTTAGGACAATGGCTTCTCCTTATTAAACTATACCTATTCCCTGTTCAAAAGTGGGCAGTCAAGTGAGATCGTGTGAGAATAGAGAGTCTGGGTGTCCTCCTGCTGTGCTCCTCCTGTGTTTTAGTTGAGGGGGGCAGTTCCCCTTCCGCAGAGGCCATGGGCAGCTTTCCTAGAGCCCCTAGAGCCGTGACTCTTCATATGAAGTCCTTTGGCTTTTTTGTTGACTCTTTCAGAGGTTCTCCTCCTCCTGCATTGTGGGTGCTGTATGGGGGTGGGAAACAGAAGCTACTACAGTGTATATTGCCATCTGGAGAAACCCTGCTGGGGTCAGGCCATTCTCCCTTTTCCACTTGAGTACCACCCTTGGCCCATCCTTGTCCTCTGGGGCAATCAATTCTTATTGAACTAGGGAAGTGGGGGAGAGGATGTGTAAGAACTGCTCGTATCCTCAGAAAGACAAGAGTAGCCTCCCTTTCTCTAGGGGACTTGGGAAAGGGAACCCACACCCAGCATGTAAGCAAGCAGTCCAAAAATTAACCCCAATGCACCAGTCCCTTTTTGTAAATCACCTGCCTTGGTACGATGCTTACTGGGAGCTTTTAAAGACACCATCTTCAAGGACACGGAGAGGTTCGTGTTAGCACTGTTATTTTGCCCGTGGTTTCAGCAGAGTACATTGACCATGGAAAGGAAACACTGAAGGAGAGGTACCAGCAGCTGGAGAGGAGCTGAGCTGCAGCTCGGCCCAGATGTGTTTGACTCCACTGCGCAGGGGTTTCCTTCCCCCACACTGGGAGGCACGGATCGAAGGTGAATGGGCTCCCGGGAAGAAGTGGCATGTGGGTTAGTCTCAAAGAACAGAAAGGTTTCTGCTACGTAGCAGGAGTAGGGAAGCCACGATTGAAAAGGGTCTGAAAGTATAGGTGCTTTTGTAAACGCAGTCAGGCAACAGGGCCAAGCAGCAAGGCAGAGGCCAGCAGTGAAAGAACAGACGTGGTGGATGTGGTTGTTTTTTTTCTCTTGGATGAAGTTCAAAGCAAAAGTCCCTGATATCCCCTGAAGAGAGAACATCCAGGTTGTGTTCCTGCCCAGAGCTGAGTAAACAGGATTATTGGAACCCGTGGTGGCCTCAGCTGGGCACACAGGCTGCAGCCTGGCTGGCGCTGGGAGACAGGGCAGCAGGGAAATGGCTGAGATTAGGAGCCGCACTGGCCTCTGGACTCGGGTCCCCAGGGAAACGCCTCTGTTGGGATAACCTGTCTCGGGCACTTGGAATCCATATCTCAAGGCAGAAAATATGCACAGCCTTTGACCCAACAATTCTAGGAATACAATCAGAAGAAATAGTTGCTGATGTGCATAAACTTACATGAACAAGGCTGTTCAAGGTAGTGTTGTTGGTAGTAGAGAGAAATTGGAAGCAACTTAAATATCTAAGGAAACTTATAGTGCATCTACATGACAGAAAAATTTTAGCCATTAACAACCATGGGGTAAAAGAATATTTGTTGATACAGAATATTTAGGATATTTTGCCAAGTGAGGAAAAAGAAAGGTTATAAGACAGTGTGGGCCATCTGCTCTCAATTAGGTAACTATATATTATGATGACATTTATTGACTACTTACCATGTGCCAGGCATGGCTCTAAGAATTTTAAATATATTAATTCATTTAATCACGCAATAAACTTATGAGGAAGAAATTTTTATTATCTCTATTTTACTCACAAGGAGACTGAGACACAGAGTGTTTAAGTAATTTGTCTAAGATCACACAGTAGTGTCAGGACCTGTATATGAACAAGGCAGTCTGGCTCCAGAGCTCACATGTAAACTACTAAGTTAGCCACTGTCTTGCTGTGCATGTGTTTATCTGATTTTCTCTCTCTTTCGTGGAGGATTTACACCTAAATGTTAACTGTGTTTTAAGTAATCCCCTCCCAGGACAAGATGAGGCAACTATTTCCATGATGGGAGCGAATGTTGCAGCCAGTGCAGGTTCTAGAGGATGCCCACAGCTTGCATACAGAGACACTGCTGCGCGCCTCTGAGAATCCTACATGGGTCAGACACAGCAGCTCCCAAGTCACTTACTCAGCAAGACAGTGAGTAAGCACCAGCGCTGTGAGGGCCCTGCTTTACGTTCTGAGCATTCATCAGTGAACAAGGCAAAGGACACGAGGCCAATTCTCTCATAAGACTTCCATCCTCATGGGGGAGGCAGGGAGGGAACCAGTAAATAAAGAGCCAAGAAAAATATCAGCTGGAGTTGAGTGCTCTGCAGAGAACTGCACTTGGAATGGTACTATAGGGTGGGACCGTGGGCTTGGGAAGGCGACATTTAAGAGGAGGCATTTCAGCTGAAACTTGAATGACCAGCAGGAGAGAGAGAGAGAGAGAGAGAGAGAGAGAGGAAGCAAACCCAGTGAAATTTGGGAAAATCTGGGTGAAGTGTACATCAACATTTTTTTTGTATAAGTGTTGCAATATTTCTATAAGTCAAAATTACTTTAAAATAAAATGTTTAAATATATCAAAATAAATATAAATAAAAAATGCTCTCTTTATATCTAGGGAAGTCAAGTCAGTAGGGCTTGCTATTGAGTGTCATGAGGTGGGTAAGGAAATCAAGGGGCAAATGGATGATGCTGGTGCCTTTGACTGAAGTGGGCTGAGATTTGAGGAGCAAACATAAGCATTCCTTTTTGGCCCTGTTAAACTGAGATGCCTGATAGTTGGTTTATAAACTACCCTACAGCCGTCTTCTCAATCAATCTTTCCACATCTTCCTGTGAGTGAGTTAGGATTGGGATGATACTTCTTTTTTACTGATGAAGAAACTGAGGCCAAGAGTGGGAAAATGATTGCAGAAGGTCTCATGGTGAGTGAGTAGCAGAGTTAAAGGCCAAAGTCTGATCTTCTGAGTCCACTAAATGTAGCATTCCCCAAAGCTGAGTGACAGGAGATACATCATGTATATTTTCTACTGCTCTAAAGTATTATAGTATAGACATTGAATAGACTGAGAAAATAACTGGCCCATGGGAGAAGCAAGTAAACTCAATTTTAATGGGTTGTAGAAGGGTGGTTGGGACAATTCTCTTTCTTAGAAACTGCCAAGGTCCCCAGAAGCCCATGAACAAATTTAATACCCAAGAGGTATAATGCTATAGACGGCAACTTGACTTCTCTTGATGCTGTTATTATTCCATTTTTATTATTTTATACTTGTTATTAAAATTGTAGGTAAAACCACCTGCTTCAATTCAAAGGTAGCCACGAGAAGCTGCATCCCGAGGAGCTGGTGCAAATGAAAGGGCTTTGTGGTCTTCCACAGTTAGACAGAATTCCCATTGGTTCTTGGGGGTCATGTTCATTATCTCCAAGCACATTGCAAGTGCTTCAGGTTGCCTTTGGAGGGCACCACTGTGACTGGCTCAACTTCTACCAATTTAAAATTCCAAGACAAGGAGGGAGGGAAGGGAGGAAGGAAGGAAGGAAGGAAGGAAGGAAGGAAGGAAGGAAGGAAGGAAGGAAGGAAGGAAGGAAGGAATGGAGGAAGGGAGGGAGGGAATCCAGGAGCTTAGAGAAAGGGAATTGACATTTACCACTAAGTGGCACCTGCTAAGGCCCTGTTACTTCATTTAATACCCCACCCCCAAAGCCTCTTGAGTAGGCCCCATTGACCCAATTTTAAAGAGGAGGAAACTAAGCCTTAAAGCATTAAGCAACACGGTCCCCTGCCAGCTGTGAGCTCACACTGCCCAATACCAGAGCCCACGCCCTTTCCACCGCACCACACGGCCAGGTTGGCCCTTGCTGCTCCCGAGGATGAGGGCTGAGCACTCACGGAGGTGCAAGAATGTGCTGCCTTGGAATCTACCCTGCTTGCAGGTCCTCACCACCCTAAACCAATGATCTGTATTATTTCACTGGGATGGTATGCACGCTTGATTTATGTTGGCAGGGAGCAAGCTATAAATTGTGTCCATGGACCCATTGAAGCCTTTTCTCACGTTGAAGATGTTTATAGAAACAGGAAACATGGCCTCTGCATGAACATACTGGTCTTCTCTAAGTCAACATTATCATAAATAGACGTATCCAGGATCTCTGCCTGGACTGTTTTCCATAGATACCCAGCAAGCCCATGAGGTAGGTCACATCACCAAGGAGGAGTGAAGAGACCCCCCTCCCTCATTTCTATAACCTGTCCTGACAAGAGCCCTCTTGACAGAGGACCATTAACAAATGCCTCCCTACCCCCGCATTCTACCCCCTCTCCGTCACCAGCCGCTGGGCCGGGGCCTTTCAGATTTCCTTCCCTTTTTACAACTTTGCGCTGCAGGCTGCTGACCTGGGAGTCCAGAGATGTGGAGCTGTTCTCTTCTCCAGAAAAGTGGGCCCACTCGATGGACTCAGAGCCTCTTCAGTGTCGCTGTTCTTCCCAATTTGCAGAGCTGTCCCACCCTTTCTCAGTGGGCTCTCACAGGGGCCGTGGAGGGGGGCTAATGTTAATATCCCCAGTTTGCAGATGAAGAGAATGAGGCCCTGACTATTTGACTTTGAATTTCTCACAGAGCGTGGCACGAAACTCCATCCTTCGGGAGGAACATAATAGTGATTGTACATGATTGCCACCATAGCCGTCAATATCTCTCTCAGTGAGAAGACTGCCAGAAAACAGTCAGCACACTTAAAAAGGGCTCAAATTACATGGAATTTATAAAGATGCTATTGCAGAGGTGTGGGCAGGGTCCAGGACCAGCACCCAGGGACTCACAACAGCTGGGAGCTGTTAGCACCTGTCATGGGCTAAACTGTGTCCCTCTCACATTCCTATGCTGAAGTCCTAATCCCCAGTACCTCAGAACGTGCCTGTATTGAGAGATAGGGTCTTCAAAGAGATAAGTCAGTTGCAGTGAGGTCATTATTGTGGGCCTTGATCCAATATGACTGGTGTTTTTATAAGAAGAGGAAATTCGGACATGGACCCGTAGAGAGGAAAGACCGTGTAAAGACACAGGCAGGAGACAGCCATCCATAAGCCAAGGAGAGAGACCTCAAAAGAACCCGACACCTTGAACTTAGCCTTCTAGCCTCCAGGGCTGTGAGAAAATAAACTTCTATTGTTTAAGCCACCCAGCCTGTGGTATTTTGTTAAGGCAGCCCTAGCAAACTAATAAACCACCGTCTCTAAGCTTGAAAGTCAGGGAGAGAAATGAATGGTTCACCTCCCTCTTCCCAGCTTCTCGTGTCCTCCTAGGGCCTCCCATAGGCTGAAAGCAACTGAAAACCAGATAAGGTAAGGGTATAATTAGGATGTGATTACAGCAAGACCTCTGGATAAGGGCTAAGCAGATTCATTTATTCATTCAACAAATACTCATCAAATACCTACAATGTACAGGAGCTATTCTGGGTGCTGTGGAAATAAAGGTAAATAAGATAGGGTTCCCTGCTCTCTATGCGCTCACAGTGTGGCATAGAAGGCAGACCCTATGACATGTTCTACCACGTAAGTACCCCACTGTGCAGTGTAGTCTGCAAACCGATCATTACTGTTGGAGCAGCGTGCTATGACAGCAGGAAGGAGGGGTTACTCAATCAGCCAGGGAGGTGGGAAGAGAACCATAGAGTAGGTAGATTCTGGCTGCCCCTTGAAGGATGTGTGATATTTTGCACAGACATGGAGGGAAAGGTCATGCTAGGCTGAGGGACATGCAAAGACCCACAATATGCAAAGGGGAGGATGCTTTTGGAAGGAGAGGCTGGGAGATAGATGTACACTCTCTGTAGTTAGAAACACCCCTTAACTGTAATGCCTCACAACACTATGTTGTCTGTGACCTGTGGTCACATGGTCCACACAAGAACAGGGTTCTAGAGTCTTGGGCTCAAGCTCCAGTGCCAGCACCTGCCCCCTATGAGTGACTTGGGCAGTCATTCAACCCTTCTAAGTCTCTGTTCTCTCTCTGGTCAGTTGATCTGCCAACACTGTTGTGTCTTCTCTGTTCCAAGCCCCAAAGCCGAAAGGGTGCATGGTGCTGTCCTTGGGAGCCTACAGCCCATAGGAAGAATAGGCAAAGGTTATACTGAGCCCCTCTGGGCATATGGAAAGGCTTCCAGGGCTGTGCTCCAAGTGTTCTGGGAACACACAGGTTAATGTACTGCCTCCACACTTCCTAGGGGTGTGGAGGGAGTTTGGAGAAATAACAAAAGAGGAAATGCTTGCAGGCTGTTGCTAGTATTGGGTGGTAGTCCTGGCTGCTGCTGTGTTATACAGGAGTTCTTTCATTTGAGGTACTCTCATCGCACCCGCAGGTCATCCCTACCTTCACACCTTGGCTCACATCATGTCCACTTCAGGCCCTTCTGGCTGTTTAATCCTACCCATCCTTCAAGGTCAAGGTCCATACCCATCTTCTCCAGGAATCCTGTCTGGAGCATCTTAGGCATAGAGGTAGCACCTTCCTCTCAACATTATCACATTTATGGGCTCATTAGGCATTTATCCGCTAGTTAAAAGACAGTTTTGTGCTATTGTAGGAGTGGTCCAGAGCCGTGTGAATCAGAGAACTCCAGGACTGGATGGGACCTCAAAAGTCCAAGCCTGTTGGTCTCATTCCTCCAAGCTCATGCACATAGTAGCCATAGTGGTCATCCTCCAATGCAGGTTGGAGCATGCACCTCTCCTCCTTAAAACCAGGTGACTCTGCAACTGCTTGCCCAAAGGGGGTACTTTCGAGGGCGAGAGGAATGCTGTTATCATAATGCTAAGACGACAGGCCTAAGCTAGGATGGCACCAAGAAAACCAGGGCACACAGTCCCTGTGTGACCTGACTCCCTCTCCTGTACTCCAGCCAGCTGTGGCTTCCCAGCATCCAGTGGACAACTTGTAGCTAACCATATGTGCCTTGCCTGTTCTGGCCCCTATGCCTTGCACATGCTGTTCCCTCTGCCTGAAATGCCATCCTCTTCACCCCACCCATTTCACCCTTAAGTCTTAGGCCAAGGGTTGCCTCTTACGTGAAGCCTTCTGACCCCCCAGACAGAGCGATCTGCCTCTGGCAGATTTTGTTAGGTCTCCTACCACATGGCCATGGTTACCCATGAGCCAGCTGGCTTCTTGCCCTAGACTCTGAGCTCTCAGGGGCTGTGTTTCAGCCACCACTGTCTCCCCAGCCACTTGTCCAGTGCCCACATCTAACCCACTGCAAATGCTGAGTATTTTGTCCTTAGGATTTGACATACGAGGTAGTTCACCTTTGCACTTGTTGATCGGTAGTTTCACCTCTCTCCCTTCCTATTTAACTTTGGATGTGCAAAGCTAAATCGGACATCCCAACGAGGGCAGACTTCCCCAACACAGCACGTCATGAAGGTGGAGGCTTATTCCAGGGAGGCTTCTGTGGCTCTAGCATTTCCAGCAGCTTCAGAACCCAAGGCGTGGCCTTCTGTGTCTCCCACAGGGGCAAATGCTCACCCATTAGGCGAAAGTCTTTCCAAGCCAGGCGAGGAGGGCAAGTGAGTGATGGAAGCAGGGCCTGGCTCATCCTAGGTGCTCCAGTCCATGCTTGTTAAATAACTGAGAGAAAGGAGAAATAAAGGAAGGGAAAGAAGGAAGAAAAAATGAGATGAATTTTCTTACTTGGCTTTTAGACTAAACTCAAATGTCACTTCACAAAAGGGAGTTGGCAGGCTAATAGGCAAATCATAAAAGAAGGGAAAGGAACCAGCTTTTATTGAGTGTTTATAATGTGTTTAATGGACTAGGCATTTTGTTTACATGATCTCACTTTAATTTAAATGGGGTAACACCTCACCAGAGCAGATATTATCATCTGAGTTACAGAGATGAGAAAATTAGGGTTCAGAGAAGTTGAACAGTGTTCCCAAGGTCTTGCAGGTTTATACTGTGGGTCTAATGAAGTTATGTCAAAATCAGACTTAAACCCAGGTCTGTGTGACTCCACCTCCACTGATATTTCTCCTCACCAGTGAGATGTCTGGGGTCCCCCAGGGGTACTTTTTAGAGGAGTCACACCCATTGGAATGCATCTATTCTGAGTGATTTTGTTTAACACCATAAGGACGAGGGCTATGCCTTATTTGCCCTAGTACCCCAAGACACTGTCACAGCTCATTTCCCTGCAGGTAATGCTCAGTGCATATTTCCTGAATGTCTTAGGGCAGGTTCCCTGGCTTTATGTGGTCAATGTACCCCAGCATGCCCACTTTTATGAGACTTTTGATTCTTCCTCTCTTCTCCGTCCTGGCTTGTCTACTTCACTTAGAATGAGCACTTAGTGTGACTTTCTGTAAGATCCCCACAGCCAATCTAGTAGCACATTGGGATGGTCTCTCAGAGTCCTTGCCACGTGTTCAATACTGTGGCAGAGGATAGGGCTCCCTTATCATAAACTCTCTACTGTCCAACTGTCTTCTGCTCCCTGACCCCATCCTGCATCCTCAAGGTCAGTTCTACCCACCTGCTCCTGGCTCCTGCCAGTACAGGTTGCCTCGGTCCTGCAGCTCCCTTGGGGTCTAGTCTCTTTCTTGGAAGTTCAGAAAGTCCTGGTAGAATTATGGTACTCAATCCTCATTCAAAAATGAGGTACATCTGGTGGCCTGGTGGGGAAGCAGAGATGTTCTACTTTCCCAGGTAGAGTCCTCTGTGTCATCTTCAAGTGAGGAGGAAGAGTTACCCCGTAATTGGGAAGACCAGGCCACTTCTGCAGCCCAGGAGGTACAAGCAGAGCTGGGATGTCAATGTTCTCAGGTTTTCAGGGGCTTCAACCCAGATGTCTCCACCCCACAGTCTAAGGGTCCCTGCTCCTCCTGACCATGGCCCTGGCCCTTGTCATGCCAGGGTGGAAAAAATTAGACTGTCACCGAAACTCTACTACCCTAGTGATTAAGTCCTGAGATTGATCCTCGGCTTCTTCTACCCTCCAGCTGCAAGAGATGAGATGAGAATATGCTGCCAAGGAGGCCCTCTGACTTTCACACTTTCTCTTAAATTAGCAGTTAGCACTTCAAGCCTTCACTGACTTTCTCCAGTACACTGATAGCAGAGTCATCTCATGCCATAGTCTTAATAATTACACTTTCCTCCAAAGCACTTGAATATCTGATATATTACACCTGCGGATGCCTTTCCTTTTACTACAATCCCATCCCAGCTTTCCAAGAATGAAAATTCTCACCATGGTGGGGCTAGAGCCTGCCAGCAGCTTCCAGAACTCTCCCTGTCCCAGTGATGGGGTCCTAATTGCCGGCCAACAGGCGAGTGATCCAGCGCCAAAATCTCAAGATAGAGCCACTCCTGGAACCAAGTGTCTTGGGTTGGGTGCCCTGGGAAATAGGCTCTGAGGCAGAGACTTGCATGCGGAAAGTTTATCAGCGGGTGCTTTGGGAAACACCACCTGTGTGGGAATCTGCAAAGCAGGATTCAGTGGAGGGAGAAGTTGAACTGGGATACAACTGTCAGAAGCTCTGCAGTTTGAATGGCACTTTTGAATTGTCACAAATTGACGCAAGGGACCAGGCTCTTGTCTCTTTCACATCAATCTGTTAATGGATATGGACTCCCCCTATAAGCAGGCCGAGGTTTCCTTGGCATGGCTCACTTCAACCTCAGGTAATTCTTGGAGAGGAAGTCAGCTGTGAGCTGTCGGCAGCCAACGCTGTTGGCAATTAGATGTCTTAATTGGACATCTGGGTGGCACACCACAGCATCTACTACCCTGAATGAATGAATGTTTTGCTTGTCTTTCCAACTATCTTGAAAATCCTTGAAAAAAGGGCTTTGATCTTCTGTGGTCTTTTCAGACCCAGCAATGCTGCTTACCCTGTGATTAAGCTTGGTACCTTAACCTTAGAAAGAACTTTTGAAAATGCTACTCTAATTCAATTTGCTTATTTTCTAGATGAAAAAAAAAAAACAAGATCTAAAATGTTTATATATCAGGTGGGGCGAAGGCAATATATGTAACCTAAACATTTGTTATATGCTAAAATAAAAAAATAAAAAATAAATGTTTATACAACTTTCTTGAAGTCCCACAGTGAATTTGTGATTGAACCGAGACTTCAGAAGTATTTTATTAGCCTCAGAAACAGAGCTTCAAGATACCAACATTTTCTCTATTATATTAATATAAAAGAAGTCTGAAGGCCCAGAGTTGGTTGAAGGCTCTGTAGTTATCAGGGAGTCCCCATTCTAGCGCACGACTGTCATCCTCAAGGTCAGCTCAAGGTCCAACATGGTTTCTGAAGATCTATAGATGGCATCTGGTCCTAGTTTAGCAGCAGGAGAAATCGGGGGAAACAAAAGGAAACTCACGTTAATCCCTTCGAGGCACCTTCCTGAAGACCAGCTTGCCCCTTCTGACTACATACCGATGGACAGAACTTTGTCCTGCGACTTCTCCAACCGTAAGGTGAGCTTGGAAATGCAGTTTTATTCTAGATGGCAATTCGCCTAGCAAAGAAGAGAAGTTTCATATTTCAGCACAAAGGGGAAAATAAATACTTGGTAGGTAACATATAATCTCTAATGCATCGATTGTGGGGCTGTTAAAAAAGCATATATTTTGGGATTATACCTGGATCAGTCTCCTCTAACTAGTTGAAAGTTATTTAACCTCTAGACTTTTAGTTTTTACTTGTGTGAAATAGACAGCAATCTTTAACCTCACTGATTTATTGTGAACTAACATGTGGGAAGCAGCTAGCACGATGCCAAGTACTCGGCCTGACAGACTGTCTATCCCTCCTTCTCCCACATTATTGAATAATTTGGTTACAACATAATGGCACTACACCCATTATCCTATTCAAAATCACCCAAAGAACAGTTACTATCTTGTGCTTGGAGCGTAATTTGGTTGAGACATGTTTCCAGCATCCCACCCTTTGTTGGGTTTAGGTTTTGGGGGAAGAACAGAAAAGTCTGTCATGATGCTTTCAACAGGCTTTTCCTTGAATTCAGCTGGTGGTAGGCAGACATAAAACCGAAACAACCCCCAAAGCATTTTTGAAATGAAAACCTTTCTTCTCCATTTCACCTCATCTCGACCAGATCCAGGCTCTCATTATGGCCACACACACCTCCTGGACAGATCTTCCCCGTATACTGAAGCCATCGTTCCTCCTACACAGACTTCTCTGCGCTTCCGGGCGGCTCAGCTGCTCAGACAGCTTCTGTTTACTGAGTCAGGCCCTGTGAGGAGCTGGAGATGTAGGGGTGTGGAAGTAAAGGTCCTTGCTTTTGAGAAACCCCGGTCTAGTGAGGGAGATCTCTATGTAAATAGATAATATCGCTTACCTCAGTCGATTGCTCTGTAAAGGAGCTGGGAGCACAGAGAAGCTCCTAACCCAGCCTGGGGTGGGGAGTTCACAGAGGACTTCCCGAGGTGATGATGTTTGGGCTGCATCTTAAAGGATGAAGAAGAGCACAAGGAGGAGGGAGGTTATCCTGGGAGAGAGAACAGCCAAGGCAAAGGCTCAGTGAAATGACACAGCTTGGGTTGTGTTGGAAACTTCAGACAGTCTGGTGACAGAGTATGAGGAGATAAGGAGGAGGCTTCGTGATCGGAAGGGCCCTTGAGTCTGACGTGTGAAGTTTTAATATTTTGCCCCAACCCACCTCTCTTCGTGAACTCTGGAAAGCAGAGACCTGCCCATCAGTGCCAGCGTCTCAGCAGTGCGGACGGTGGGGGACACAGAGCAGGAGAGCCGGGTAATTGTTCTGTAATTGATCATCGTGAGAGTTACTTCCAGTTTTAAGATTCTGTGATTCAGGATGCTGCCAGGGCACGTTTTGCATAGATGTGCTCTTCTAAAAACATCTGGCCTTAAGTTTCTTTGTGTCTTCTTGGCAGCCCCTGATTCTCTTTAAATAGAAAACACACCAGAATAAAAATGAGCAGTTTTGAACACCTACATTGTGCTAAACAGCCACTTTCACATGCCATCTCCTTTAAGCCTCACATGTAATTGTGGTAAAAATGACTAGCCTGTATTTTAACAGATGAAGAAACCAGTCCAGAGAGGTTGACATGCCTAAGGTTACACAGCTAGTGAGTGATGGAATGGGCAGGGAGCGGGGGGTGTTGAATCTAAGATCTCCTGGCTTTAAAGTCTATGTGAACTTTTGCACCATCCTAAATGTCCTGACTGGGTCAGATGGAAGTTTGTTTTACTTTTTTCCTTTCCTGCTCTCTTCAGTTTTTAAATCCCTGCTTTTTGGGAGACATTCCCTGGTGTCTGACCTTAAACTTGGGACAGTAACCGATAATTCCAAAAGAGATACCCTGAACATGCTGAGCTTGGGTTCTCCCTGGAGACCGGGGCTTTGATGGCTCACCCTTTTATTAGCAAGTTCTTGCCACAGATGATTTGTAATGTCCCAGTATCATAGAAAGTCAGACCTCAGTCTACTGTAAACCAACCCCCGTTTTTGTATAAGTGTGGTCATCGAGGCTCAGGTTGGGGCAGCAGGTTGCACCCGGTCACTCGGAGTGAGCAGAATTTAGTGTAATTTCACCAGAATGTCATGTTTGGATTTACCATCTCCCTTCTCCTAGTGGATTTTTGGCTCTGAGAAGAGATGCAATGAGCCAGGCATGAGTCTAGACATGTAGACTTGTAGCAGGAGTTACTGTGCTGGTTCAGAAACTGATGTAAAAACTCCTAAGAGGGTGGGAGAGGATTGTCAGGTGCCTGCTGACCTGGGATCTTCAACAGAGAGTTGACTGTTCTCAGCAGGAAGCCCTGGCCTGAAGGAATGTGGAGACTATGTGGGTGTTGCAGCGAATTCTGTCTCCAGGAAGGCAAGGAGCTGACAGACCATCAAGTACAATCTTCTTATTTTACAAATGAGCAAACTGAGGCTCAGAGACAAGTGGTTTGCCGACAGTCATACATTCAGGGAGTGGCAGAGCCAGGATTCCAATCCAGATCTTCTGAGCCAGGAAGGACTATGTGAGGATAACTAGAGCACCAAACACCTGGGTTCCATCTCGGGTCCTGCTGCTTTCTAGCTTTGTGTCATTGGCTAGTCACCTCACATCTCTGAGCATCAGCCTCCGTGTCTGTAAAACGAGGTCAATAGTCTATACTCAGAGTGTTGCTAGGAGGATGAAATGAGCCTGTAACACAGGTGGAAGCATCTGGTACACAGTAGCTATTCATTTCCAGGCCAGAGCCTCCCCCCCCACCGTCCCCCACCCTCACCATGAGGCCTTGGAAATGTTACTTTGAGGCAAGGGAGAGAGGGAGGTGTCACTGGTTATTTTAAATATAAAGGTGTCAGTTAGGAAGTCAGTGTGTGAAGACGCCTGGTGTTCTGGAGAAGAAAGGAGCAACACCGTGTTTCTGAGCACAGGTGTGAGCAGAAGGAGTCTGTGAGGCTGGAGGAGCCAGCCATGATAGTGTTCTGGTGGAGTGGTGGAGTGTTCTGGTGGAGTGTTGTGCTGTTTTCTGCCGTGTGGAGTAGCTCACACTTAGTGCTATAGGTGGAGGGAAACCACCAAAGGTTTTTAGCCCAGAAGCAGGCTGGACTCGTGTTTTTTAAAGAGCCCTGTAAGGATTGTGTGTCTAGGTGACAGTGAATATGGGGGAGCTAGTAAGAAACTAAGGAGATTGCCCAGGAGAAAGGTATATAGGGCCTGAGCCAGGGCAGGAGCAGTTAATGTGGGCTGGATGGTAGAGGCAGGAGAGAAAAATCAACAGGGTTTGGAAACTAACTTAATGTAGAGAGTAAGGGAGAAGGAGGCATCTACAAAGCTTACCTTTTTTGGCATTGAAACATGAAAACTTTGATATACCAAAGTCACTGTAAACAAAATGAGAAAGATTGAGAGATGGATGGGGAAAAGTATTTGCCATATATATTAAAGACAATAGACTATATATAAGTATTAAAGAAGAATAACAACAGGAAAAAGATTTTAAAAATGTAATAGTAAAAAAGAACTGATATAAACAAATAAATCAGACAAGCAGAAACTCAAATGTGCAATACACTTTGGAAAAGAAGCTCAACATCACCAGTAATCAGGAAATCAAATTAAAACACTGAAGTATCATTTCATACATATCATATTGGCAAAAACTTAAAAATCTGACAATACCAAAAGTTGAGCACGTGAAACAATAAGACTCAGGTATTACTGGTACAAATCTAAATTGTTACACCACCACTTTGGAGAGCATTTGGGCACCACCTAGTAAATTTGATGATAGGTATACCCTACATCCCAGCAATTTCACATGTAAGTATATATTATGGAGAAGCCCTGTATTCACAGAGAGTATGAAGAAACAACCGTAATGCCTATCAACAGAGAAAGGAATTGTAGTGTACTCATCCAGCAGAATACTTTACAACAGTTAAAAATAATTCTGGTTCTGGCCTAGGTGGAATGAGCATACTTAAGAGCACACTTAAGAGACAGAGCACACTGTCTCTCTCACTAATTACAGCTATTAATGAAAACCCTGGAGAGAATACATATAGCAACTATCTGAGGACTCTGAAAAGTAAACAGTAGTGGTGTTAAGTGGGTTAGGGAGGGAAATAAAAACTCAAAGACAACTGATATAGGGGTGTATTAGGGTTCTCCAGAGAAACAGAATCAACTGTGTGTGTGTGTGTGTGTGTGTGTGTGTGGAGAGAGAGAGAGAGAGAGAGAGAGAGAGAGAGAGAGAGAGAGAGAGAGAGAGAGACTTATTATAAGGAATGGGATCATGTGATTATGAAGGCTGTAAAGTCCCAAGACCTGCAGTTAGCAAGCGGGAGACCTAGGAGAGCTGATGGTGCAGGTCCAGTGTAAGTCCAGAGGCCTGAGATCCAGGAGAGCCAATGCTGTAGACCCAGTCCCCAGCCTGGCAGACTCAAGATCTAGGAAGAGCTGATGTTTCAGTTTGAGTTTGAAGGCAGGGAAAAACCAACATCTCAGCCCAAAGTCAGTCAGGCAGGAGGAATTCTCTCTTCTTCATGGAAGGGTCAGCCTTTTTGTTCCAGTTGTGTCTTCGATTGACTGGATGAGGCACACTCACATTGGGGAGGGCCATCTGCTTTATTCACCCTATCACTTCAGATATTAATCTCGTTCATAAACAACCTTGAAGACACACCCAGCCTAATGCTCAACCAACTGTCTGGGCACCCTGTGGCCCAGTCAAGTTGACACATAAAATTAGTCATCACAGGAGATAAGTTTCCTGGGTGTTTTTTCTTTCCTATATCTCTTGCCTAAGACTCTAAGACAGCCAGGACTGTGCAGTAAACAGGGACATTAAAACTGCAAGACAAACTCTTTATGGCTATGGGACAGGAAAGGGTGAGGGCACCCTCATTTTATTTCACTCTTTTTATTCTCTTACCTTGGTGCCACAGTGAGCGCTGTCATGAACTATACCCCTGCAGGGATGGTGGCAAGGGTGGCTTAGTAGGCAATAAAAAGTGTTAGAGAAAATTCTTCCCTCTGACAAGAAGAACTGGGAAAAGAGATCCCTGTGGTCTAAAGACTGTGGGAAAAGGATCCCATTGCTTTGTTCTTCCCCTTTTTTTTCCTCACTGCTGTATTGTCAAGGTGGACACAGTTGTGAAAAGCATGTGACAACAAGGCTAAGCTCCTGGCTTTATATCCGGCACATCAGGAGAATAGGACTCTGTGTATGGGAGAGTGTGGAAATCACAGAGAAGAACAAGCTGAGCTGGAGAAAACAGGAAACCTACCCTCTGTGGTGGTTAATTTTATGTGTCAACTTGACTGGGCTGCAGGGTGCCCAGACATTTGGTTAAACATTAGGCTGGGTGTGTCTACAAGGTTATTTGTGGATGAGATTAATATTTGAAGTGATAGGGTGAGTAAAGTAGATGGCCCTCCTCAATGTGGTGGGCCTCATCCAGGCAGTTGAAGAGGTAACTAGAACAAAAACGTTGTATGCAAAATCCTGGGCTCACTTGCAGGATTCACATACAAGGAACTGACCCAAAGCAGCATGACAAAACTCTGAGACTAAACTAAATGTAGCCCACTGTAGACCACTTCCTAGGTGTCAGACTGGTCACTGGATCATGTACACATGGGGAAGACCCTAACAGCACAGCAAAGGCTTTGAAAATGAAACTGGCATTAGAGCCACAGCCCACAAAATGTAGGTTGGGATTTGTGTTATGAACCTAACTATACGGATTGCTTTTAAAAAAAATCATCAACATTCTTCAGAGACTCTTGACAGGACCCAGAGTCTTATAACATAATATCCAAATTTGTCTAAGATGCAATTCAAAATAAATCACTATACAAAGAATAAAGAACCAGGAAAATCTCAATGACTCTCAAAGGAAAAAACAATCAACAGATGCCAACACCAAACTGACCCAGATGGTGGAATAATCAGACAGGGATTTTAAAGTAGCTATTATAATATACTCCATGAAGTGGGAACAAACATTATGGAAACAAATGAAAATATAGAAATTTCCAGCAAAGAAATAGAAGGTATTGAAAAAAATAGAAATTTTATAACTGACAAATACAATGACAGAAAATTTTAAAAAATCACTGCAGGGGATCAGTAACATAATGGAGATGGAGCCAGTGAACTTGAGGAGCAAGGATTGGACTGGCCATCTTTTCTCATAAAGGAACAGTTAATAAATATTTTAGAATTTGATGGCCATAAACTCTGTCACACTCCTCAGCCCTGCAATTGTAGCATGAAAACAGCCCCAGACAATATGTAAATGAATGGAATGGCTGTTTAAATAAGTCTTTATTTACCAAAACAGGCAGCCTAGATTTGTCCTGTGGGCTATAGTTTTCTGACCACTGAGATAGATCTATAGAAGTTATCTAGTCTGGAAAAGCACAGGAAAGATAACTGAAAAAAAGAGAAACAAATGGAACAATATCAAAAGATCGAACAGTCATGTCATTGGAGTCCCAGAAGAGAGGAAAAAAAGATCAGTAGCAGAAAAATATTTGAAGAAATAATGCCTGAAAACTTCTAAGATTTGATGAAGGACATGGATTTACAGTTTCAAAAAGCTTAGTAACCCACAAACAAGACAAACTCAAAGTAAAACACACTGAGACACATAGTGATCAAATAAAATATAACCAAAGACATCTTGAAAGTAACCAGAGAAAATTGGGAATGATGACTGCATATTTCTCATCAGAAACCATGGAGACCAGAAAACAGTGGAACAACATTTTAAAGGGGGGAGGGGAACAACTACAAACCCAGAATTCTATATCCAGTGAAAATATCCTTCAGGAACAAAGACAAATTAAGATATTCTCAGATAAAGGAAAGTTAACAAAATTTACTAATAACTAATTGAACTGCTCTAAAATAAATGCTAAAGGAAGTTCTTTGGGAGGAAAGAAAATGATAACAAAGGAAAACTTGGACTTCAGGAATGAAGATAGAACAAGATAAAAAGAGAAAAGGTATATATTTTCAAAATCAGGAACAAAAAAGAGGATATCACTGCAGATGTCACAGATAGACAACTCATAAATTCAACTACTTAGATAAAATGAACCAGTTCCTTGAAAGACACAAACTACTAAAATTTATTCATGAAGAAATACCTGAGCTACATAGTCCTATTAAAGAAATTGAGTTTATAATTAAAAATCTTCCCATGAAGAAAAGTTTGAGTCTAAGTGGTTTCACTGGCGAGTTGTACCAAGCATTAAAGGAAGAAATAATATGAATTACATACAATCTTTTGGAAAATAGAGAAAAGGGAACACTCCCAATTCATTTTATGTGGCCAACATTACCCTGATACCAAAACCAAACACAATACAAAAAAATTTTTAAAAATTAAACAAAATATTAGCAAATTGAAATCCAGCAGCATATAAAAAGGCTAATAGTTCACAACCAAGCAGAGTCAATATAAAGAATGCAAGGATGGTTCATCAATTAAAAATCAAAAAATGTAATCTGCCATATTAACAAACCAAGGAAAATCTGCATGATAATAGATGGAGAAAAAGCAACATCCATCCGTGACGGACTCAGCAAACCCGGAATAGTAGAGCTCTTCTTTAACCTGATAAAAGGTATCTATAAAAATCTAGAGTTTCCTGTTTCTACATGAATAAATCTCAAAAATATAATGTAGTGTAAGAAAGGAAATTACAGGATATTTATAGTAGGATGCCATTTATATAAAGTTTTATTATATGGAAAACCACACCTATTGCTCCTAGATAAAGTGCAAAGGTTTGAAAGGGAATAGCAAACATTAAAATCAGACTAGTGACCACATCTGAGAGTGGGAGAAGGGAATAGGATTGGAGATTGGCCCGTAAGAATCCACAGCTGTACTGTAATGCTTGAACTCTTTTTAAAGTATCTGAATCAAACAGTGACAAAATGATACAATCTGAAGGGCAAATCAGAAAAATCATGACCATGCGTTACATTGTCCTCTATTCCTCCCTGCATGGTATTTTATAATTTTTAAAAACGTATGGATACGCTATAGTTAACATGTATGAATACTGTGATAAAATTGTCCTCAGGATCTTACATAAGCACAAAGCTGGGGAAAGGATGGAAGAAGGTTGGGTCTTGGAGGGCTTCTGGCAGATGATGCTAATAATCCTTGAACATGTTTCACACAGCAGGCAGTGTTCTAAAGGAGTAACTTCTAGAAGTAGCAACTATTTACTTTGTCCACCCAACCTATGAGGTCTGCACACCTATCTTCATTTATAGATAAAGAAATTGAAACCCAGAGAGGTTAAATAACTTACTCTAAGTCAGAAAGCTTGAACACGGGGGAGCTGGTATGAAAACCAGGCAGTCCAGTCCCAAATGCTAAGCTTGTCCACGAGAACAATCCACTGCACTGCTCTACTTTAGAGCAATTACTCTGCTTGCTGTGTGGACAACGGTATAGACTCAGGCAAGGCTGAGGGCAGGGAGATAGTAGGCTATTATCATTTAAACTTTTTCTTTGTTCTGATTGATTTCCTTACTGAATTCTTATATATTTTTAATGCAAATCTTTGTGTGTTTTATTTATTTAGCAACTACTTTCCCCATTCATGCCTCTTCTTTGCTTTTTGTTTATGGTGGCTCTTATTGTATAGGAGTTTTTACTTTGCTCTGGACAATGGAAGCTGATCCAGTGGTGACAGAGAGAGGGAAAGAAGTTCAAGAAAGGTCACAAAAGCAGCGGAAGTGGTGGGATTTGGTAAAACTTCCTACTTCTTGTCACTTGCAAAGCAGGCTGGCTAAGCTGTGAGAACGCTTAATTCTACGTGTCCTGTGTGTGGCTAAAATTCTTCTGTCATTTCTGAAGGCAGACTCACGTTTGGCCTGGCATTTCCCACAGCACCTACGCACCTGAGGAACCAGGAGGCTGGATGGATTACTCAACATCTTCTAGAAGCCAAGGACTGGCCATGGCTTGAGACCTGATCCTCCCTACTCGGGCAGGAAAATGAGAAAAATATGGACGATGAAGTGAGGTTTTCATAAAGTTCAGTTTATTCAGTTGAAGAAACTTTCCTTTATCGTGTGTGTGTGTGTTTTTCCAAAGGGCATGTGGTTGAAATTCCTTTTTATGCAGGGATAGTGACATTAAATGGTAAATTAATTGATTTCTAATGTTCTTGTTTTGCTGAATAAAAAGTTGGCAACACTCTGCTAGTGTCTCAAAGTTATTTTTATATTATACTGCTCAGTTAAATTTAAAAAAATATCTGAGAATGACTGTCATAGAGAAAAGAGCCTTTAAGTCTCAAAAGCATGTGTTTTCAGTTCTGTCATATATATCAGCTCTATCTATAACCAGAATTCAAGTCACTGAACTTTGGTGGATCTCACTTTCTTCATTAGCATGAGGCAATTTTACTCACCTTTGGGAGACTGTGAGAATTAAATGAGATGATATCAGGAAGGGCTCTGTTCCATGCGTAGTTCACTCCAGATTTACTTTGCTGTCCCGTCTCTTCCTGACAGGCAGGGACTGGATTTTATTTACCTGCCCTGACAATCATCCAGTTTAGACCTGGATCATAGTAGGTGCTCAAAAATTATCTGTTAAAAACCACAATGAGATACCGTATTGTATCCATTAGGATAGCTACCATCAAAAAAAAAAAAAAAAAAGCAACAGAAAGTAATAAATACTGACAAAGATGTGGAGAAGTTGAACTTCTTGTGCCTTACTGGTGGGAATGGGAAATGGTGCTGTCATTGTGCAAAATAGTATGACGGTTCCTCAAAAAATATAGAATTACCATTTGATCCAACAATTCCACTTCTGGGCCTATCCAGAAGAAATGAAAGCAGGAACTATATCCATGTTCACAGCAGCATTATTTACTATAGACAAAAGGTAGAAGCAACTCAAGTGTCCATTAACAGATGACTGGATAAACAAAATGTGGTGTATACACAGAGTGGAATATTATTCACCCTTAAAAAGGAAGGAAATTCTGGCACAGGCTGCAACGTACATGAACCCCGAGAACATTATGCTAAGTGAAATAAGCCAGTCACAGAAGAGCAAATACTGTACGATCCCTGCTCACATGAGGGATCTAAAGTAGTCAAATTCAGAGAAACAGAAAGTAGAATGGGTTGCCAGGGGCTGGACGGAAGGGCAAATGGAGAGCTCTTGTTTTGTGGGTATGGAGTTTCAGTTTCGCAAGATGAAGAGTATCCTGTGGATGGATGGTGGTGATGGTTGCACAGCAGTGTGAATGCACTTTATGCCACTGAACTGTACACTTAAACACGGCTAAAATAGGAAATTTTGTGTTATGTGTATTTTACCACAATTAAAAATAAAAATTTAAAAAATGTATTTGTTAAATGAATGCGCTAATAAATGAATGAGGAGACGGGTAAGAGCCGCAGAGACGCCTAGGCAAGAGCCTTCCGAGCGAGGGAACAGCCGGGGAGAGACCTGCTGGCCTGCAGCGGGAACACGGGGGAGGGGGAGGAGCCGAGGGCTGAGGGGCTGCCAGGAGGCAGAGGGCTCAGGACTTCTGAGGACTTTGCATTTTATTTTGTGAATACGATGGGCCCTGACGGGAGAGAACAAGTAAGTGAGTGAATGAGCGGATGGAAGGAAGGAGGTGTCCTGGAAGCCCAGAAGAGTGTCCGGCTGCTGTGGGCCTGTAGCAGAGCTTCTGCGTCCCCCTCCCCAGGCACACACCTGCTCCTAGGACCGCGTCGATCCACGCGGAGCATCCCGGGCCCCGTGGATTCTCTGATTGGACCCCGGCACCCTTGCATGTCCTGACAGTGGCTTTGCCCAGACAGGGGAATTGTGTGTCTCACCCAGAGCTGGCTGGGGCTCTGGCACAAATGGAGATCTTTACTCTTGGTTTCTGACGTGGGAGGAGGAAGTGTGAAGGGCGGAGGAGCTGTTTCTTTTATCACATAATTAGATTAGAAATTGGCAGGCTGCTCAGGGCAGGGACCCACCCAAACGAGGCCTACAGGAGAGTCATCCTGCTGGGTGGCCTCATCTTGCTCTGGAGGGGCTTAAAGGGTTTGGACCTGACTTTTAAGCTTTTCATATCCTTGAGAAAAGGCCCATGGTGTGCTTCACATGAAAACCCAAACCAGACTCCAAACATGCACTTTGAGTTCTCATATCACTCATGTATTCACTCATTCATTTGTTCATTGAATGAGCACCTACTATGTGTCAAACACTATGCCAGGCATTGGGAATATACCAGTAAACCTTATCCCTGAGGTGCTCACAGAATCAATGGTGGAACAAAATAAACCTTGCGTTATGCTACAGTGAGTTAACTACTACCATGTACTAGTAATAAAAAAATAAAAACAAATTGGCTAATATTTACTAATATTACATACTATATGTCAGGCATTGCTCTAAGTGATTTGTATACATGGACTCATTTAAGCCTTAGGAAAACCCTATGAGGTGGACACTATTATTGGCCCATTTGACAGATGGTGATAGTGAGACACAGAGAGTACTAAGTGGCAAGGACGCAGGGCAGCTGGCAAATGGTACAACCAGGAATGGCAGGCAGCGCAGGCTAGTTCCAAAGCTTTGCTTGCCAGCCACTGCTGCCTCTGCATGGGAACATAGAGGAGGGCGGGCTAGGCACCTTTCCCAGAGAAGGCAATGCTGGGCCTGAGTGCTGGAGGAAGATGAGGGCAGAGGATCGGGGAGGACTTTCATCAGTCAAATTTTCACCATCAGATGTTTCAAATGGAACTACCAGTGGGAGCCAGAGAAGCAGGACAGGCATGTGCATACCAGAGAATGCAAGAAGAGGGGAGCCAGGAGACAGCGGGGAGAGAGGGCCTGGGACAGGATGCCCGTGGGGAGGCAGGGCTTGTTTCCTTAGGCACGGGGGTACCAATGTAGGGATTTTACACCTGAAGGGATGTGATCACAATCACCGTTTTAGGATTTGCAGGGGTTTTATTTGTGGTTTGGGTGGACTAATACTAACCAACATTTGAGTCCCAATAAATTCTCTGATGGGCCTGGTGATTCTCCATGTGTCCCCACTTCCTACCCAGACCTATTCTCTGGTCTGCACTGTGCCATAGAGAGGTGGACCCCTGTGGTTGTGTTGGGGGGACCCCCTTGCCTTCTGTTTTCCAGTTGGGTTTAGCCAGTGGCAGGCATGAGCAAGTGATGAGAGGGCGGGAGGAGAGTCAGGTTGGGAATCTCCCAGCTGCCTCCCTGCTCGGTGCCATGTGGGCTGTGGTCCCTAAAACCACAGCTCCCACCAGCAGTCCCTTCCTCCCGGCTCCAGCAACACCCACCCTCCTCTTGTCCCTTTAGGTTCAGGGTGGGAATGGTTCCCTACTGTTGTAAGTCTTTGGGTGCCTCAACGTCCCTTACTGGTTCCTTTAACTTTGCCCCATCCCTGTAAATTAAATCCACCTCCAAGTCCCAGCAGAGTGAGCTTTCTTTTTCTTGATGATAATTAGTCATGCCAAGAACTTGCCTGGTAACAATAACCATTTGTGGAATACCTGCTGTGTGCTTGGAACTTTAAATGCATATTTTTCTTTCCATTGAATTCTCACCACCGCCCCCTGAATTATGGATCATTTATATCTATTTTTGAAATGGGGAAAGTGAGGCAGGCACGTAGCTGTTAAGTAACCTGCCCAAGAAAGTGTAAGCCTCTTGTCCAGAGTCACACAGCTGGTCAAGAGCAAAGTTAGAATCTGAACCCAGGCCTCGGGACTCCAAACTCATCCTCTGTTCACTGCGCTGGGTCTCTGAGCAATCCTTGTAAATGCTGAATTTGTCAGACTCTAGAAAACCAGGAAGGGCAGCCATTGTTAAATCTCTACGGCAAGTGGAGACAGTGTATTCCATGGAGGGTATGTGTGTTGCTGAGGAATGGTGGACCTTTAAGTAAAAGTTCCAGGACTTGGCCATTCCTGCACCAGTGGAAAACACGGTGGTAGGTGATTCCCCAGATTATCCCTTGCTTCCCAGCGTGCAGTTGGAGGGGAACTTCGCCCTACATGACTTCACAAAGAAGAGGAAACTCATCCCTTCAAGACCCACAGCAGAAAGCATAAGGGTTTATTTATAGAATAGCATTTCATTATTTTTTAAAATCACTTGTGGGCTCTTTCACCAAAGCTTAGGCAAAGGCACACATTGGTTGCCAGGGGTCAAGGGAAACCACCCTGTTTTCTTGACAGTGCTGTGGCTGAAACAGCCCTTCCCAAAAACAATACGTGGGGGGAGGAAAGACAAAACCAGAGGGAGGTTCTGAAATGCTGTGGTTTGCTTTTTATTTTTATTGTTTTCAGTGTCTTGGGGGCTGAAGAAAGTACTGGAATAGATTCTACAAATAGCCAAACTGTAGCGCCTCTTGGACTGGGCACCCCAGGAGCTGCCCTGCGTGACTCTGGCCTTCCCCTCCTCGCCTCAGACCTCTCGCCCAGGCCCATCTGTGAAGGGCGGTGACCATTAACACTGCAGTGATAATGCCACCACTGTAGACTTCAGCAGCTCTTTCTGTTTCACAAAACCCTTTCATATTCTAGCAAAAACAGCTGCCTTTATCCTAAGTGCCAGCCTCCTTAGGCTCATGATTTTATTCCATCTTAACAACAACCGTTTGGAGACATCACTGTTACCCTCATTTGGGAGATGAAGAAACTGAGGCTTGGAGGATTAAATGCCATGCGGCAGATCACACAGTAAGGAGGCAAGCCAAGATGTAAACCCAGGCTCATGCTAGAGTCTTTTGCTTCCGGACAGTCCTGGGAATTAGCATGTCTTCCTATTTCCCAGATGGGGAAACCAAAGCGGAGGGAGATGGAGGGGACGCAGCAGACCAGGACTCAGGACAGCCCCAGGCAATGCTACATCTACCCAGGCACGTGGCTGGGTCTCAGGAGGCTGCAACTCATGCAAGTGCCAGCTGATCAGCCAGACAGACCACCACCTGCTGGGCCACACCAGCCAATCACAAACCTTTTGTTTCAGACACAAACAGATGTCCACATCAGCTCAGATATATCCACAGCCTGACCCTATGATGCCATCGAGCCTTATACATATTTTGCCCCCAAAAGGCCAAGGAGTGGTTCTGGAATCTGCAATGAAAGGGCCCAACCTCAAGGACAGATCTGAATTCACCTCACGTTCAAGCCCACGAGGAATCAGAACGGGAGAGAACGCTCTTGCCTGGAGCACGTGTCCACAGACTCTTGGGGTCCTGTGTGCTTCGTGCACTGAATAATGTCACTCACTAGCTGTGTGTCCTCAGACAAGTTACTGAACCTCTCTGAGTCTCGTATTCTTCAGAAGACTGATGTAAGTTTCACAGTCAGGAGTTCATTCCTTCTGAAAACCTGTGCCACGGAGACCCAGTGAGGCCTTCTGGGTCTAGGAGACACGGGGAGGCGCTGGTGCAGAAGAGCAAAATGGATACCAAAACGCCAACCCCCAACCAAGGTTCATGGTTTATTTTAAATTTGGGCAGTTTTACACCATGACAAAGAACACTGCAAAATCCTGCTCTTCTTTCACGGAATTTCAGAGTAGACGGGTCTGTACAAGCCATCTTGTTTGACGACCCCCACGTGGCATGGAGATCAAGGTCCAGGAAGGGGAGGCTCTGGCCTGATACCTCACAAGGGTTTGAACCCAAACGCCAGTGCTCTTTCCGCTAGGGCTCGCCAACAATTGCAAGAATTCTCTCATCTGCATGCCGGAATAGTAACCTTTAGCTCACGGCATTTTTCTGGGGAGCATGGGAACTATGGAATAGGAAAACACTTTGTGCACTAAGGCAGTCAGTGTCTGGCAAGAGCTATCATTACTCTCAAACAGTCCTGTGAAGCCCCTTCAGCGATGCTGAAGAAAAGACGTGATGGAGCCCGTAGGAGGCATTGCTTGAAAATCCACCTGCCCTTCGATTTGTTTTCAGTTCATCTATTGACATTATTTAGAAATTTTAACTAACATTGAAGGTGGAGGGTATCTGATGTTGTTCTCAAAATGAGCACCTGGATGTTGAGAGGTATTGTTTACAGGAAACCCCAACTCACATACCTAGAGAAGCCTGGAGATTAATGCCTGAAAGTGGGCAGTGAGTCCTGTCTTTCCTAATGCCTGCTGATTTCTGCCAGATGGGAATAAAAATCTATCTCCTTCACCATGCTGATGGTTATTTTTTAAACTTAACTGCAGGGATGGATTTATATTTTCTTTAAACCTTGGTGAGCCCCTCCAATAATATATCTTCAGGTCTGATATAGCCCGTGTGCAACCTCTGCTAATTTAGGTGTTAATGTCATGTGGTTTTTTTTTTCCTCTGCTTAGTACAACATGGGCATCTTTTTCTCTATGTCCACGAGGCACCATGACCATGTTACCGTTACTTAACCCTGAAGCCAGGTTGCAGGCCCTCAGTGTTAGCATGTGGAAAGCGCACAAGCTCCAGTCAGGGGGCTTGAGGTTGGATCTCAGCTCTGCCATTTACCAGCTGAGCAAGTGACATAATCGCTCTGATCAGCCTCAGTTTCCTCATTTGTAAACATGTATAAATACCTATCACCCTGGGTCGTGGTAAGGAGTAAATGAGAGGGCGAGTATAAAAGGCTCCGCCCATAGAAGATGTTCAAATGTGGTAGCTCCCTTCCACCGCTCACAATCTTGTAACTTACTATTCAAAACTCCATGTGGGCTGCATCCCCTCCAAAATCTCTTTTGTGACCTCTCCCACTCACTGGACCCTTTTCTCATCTGAATTTTAGTTGCCCTGCATGGCTTTGCGTTTACAGGACAATCCTCAGCAGTACCAGGTGACTTTTCAACATATGTGATGCATTGTTGCCATTCTGTCATCAGCTCCCTAGAAGCACTTCTGTTCTCCCTTTCATGAGCTGAGTTCCTTACACTTCACTGTGGACCAGGCACTGCCTTGTGTCCAGCTTTCTCATAGCAACTGCGTAAGGGAGCACATGGACTGGACGCTCTAACAAGGCAGCTGGCACCCAGAGTTGGATAACTGGGAAGAAACAGGTGAATGCATAGCGTTCAAGGTCACCAAGCAGACCGAGCAAGAGAGTGTGGATGATCCAATCCCATCCCACTTCCACTCCCAGAAAAGCAACGCAAAGTGCAATTTTCAGAGGGGAAAACAAGAGTGGTGTGCTGAAAAATGTCCCCCCAAGGTATCAGGAAGCTGTGAATATCACCTTACATGGCAAAAGATGTGATTAAGTCAAGGAGCTGGAATTGAGATTATTTTGGATGGTCCAGATGGGCCCTAAATGCCATCACAAGTGTCCTTGTGAGAGAGAAGCAGAGGGAGGTTTCACACAGACAGAAGAGCGGCTGAGTGGTGGAGGTGGGTTCTAACTCTCCTTCCATGGAACGCAAGAGCTGAACTGATGCGACCTACTGATGACCTTCAACAGGAGCCCTTTCCTCAGTCACAGGGAGAGGAAGGAGTCAAAGATAGAGGTGCATTCATTTTATGTTGTGCTCTCATACTGTCGCCCTAATACTTTCATTTAGGCTTTTGGTTTTTACCCATACCAGAAATCTGTTAAAATAACATCTGATACAGCACAAAATTATACACATACTCATTTCAAGTTCAAAAACAAAATATTCTTCCTATAGGTGATACTCTTCTGCAGAGACCACCAAGACTGCAAGACCCCACACCCATCTTTCAGCCACTGCTAGAAGCTAGCTGACACCCTGAGATGGCTCTGCCACTTCTTGGCTAGGTGACCTTCTGGAAGATTCTTACCTTGTCTCTGACCCAGAGACCTCATCTGTAAAATGGGGATGCCACCTTCCTCAAAGTATGCTTCTGTAGAATGGTTGAAATAACATAGGGAAAGTGCTCAGCCTGAGCATAGTCCATGCTCAACCATTGGTAGCTTCTCAGCACTATTATTAATATTGTTTGTTATTATTGTTACCCAGCTCTTAATGAAGTAATTGACTGTATTTCATCTCCTGTATTCTTGAACCAGTTCAGTTAGCTTCTGTAGGCAGGAACCTTGTGTTACTGCAGTAGTGAAGCTTAGAGTGAGAGAGAGCGCCAAGATTGATCCCCATTCCCACTGTGTACTGGCCAATCTGTAGACTCAGAGTCCCCGCTTCTTGTCTGTGATGTGAAATGATGATGGTATTTACCTCACAGAACTGTTATGTGGATTATACAAGACAGTGCATTTGAACCGCTGACACAGGTGGCATAGGCAGGCAGTAGGCACTTAGTCAACATTCAATGAATTAAATTCTCTTGCTCAAATTTCCATTTAAAAAGAGAGGGGAAAAAAAGTTGGAAGATTTGAGATAATGAACATTATTGGGCTCTTCACCACACGTAAAAACGACAGCCTGGTGCCTGACCCTCCTCCTGCCCATTTTGCTAAGGCCCAGGGTTTTCTGTTGCTCTCCATGTTGTTTCCTGGAGATGGACTGACTTCTCAGGAAACAGTCCCCCTCTCTCCCAGAAACCTGAGGTGTTAGCCTGAGGAAAACTCCCTCAGCCAAGAGGCCATTCAGTTGTGACCTTTCACAGGCAAATTTACTCAGAGCCTAGGGCAGGAAGAGGCCTAGGGAGCTCCCCTTCCAAGGCGCTGAGCTGCGGGAGTTTCCTGCAGGGCCTTCCTGAGGCTGCGCCTCACTGAGCTCCTTGCGGTTTCTGTCAGCGCTGAAACTGCTGTGGAAAGTTCAGCTTGAGAAGAAGAGGGAACTAGGATGTTTTGATTTTTTTTTTTCTTTGATTTTTCTTTTCTAAAGTTGGACAACCCTAAGACTTGATTTCAGAAATCCTAACCCAAACCAAATGCTTCCCGGACGGGGTGGCCACTCTGAGGAGCACTCAGGGCACTCCAACTTCACGAAGACAGTGACACTGGGCAGGCGCCAGACCCCTCCAGAAATCAAACGGCACAGGTTCACACGCCACCAGGGACTGCTGGAATGTGGCTTTGTTTTGGACTCTGAATTTATAGTCCAGCTCCTCCTTCCCCAACCCCTGGAACTCGATTTATTATTGTGCAGACCCGGTGGCTTTTTTCCAACTTTATTTCTTTCTTCAGAAATAAACAAGGATTTTACAGCTCCATAACCTCCCCAAAGTTTGTTTGTTCTTCCCTTCGTACAGTGTGGGCCATATTTGTTCCCTGGGAAAGTCTCTTCTCTAATTATTTTCACATTTTGACAGCTTTTGTTTCTTCTTCTTTCTCTGAGGTCTATAAAAATGCTGATGGTGGATTCGCTTCAGGCTAAATTGTACCCTAAACATTTTCTCCTGGGCAAATGAGGTCCTCGGTGACCGAGGACCATGTTGCCTTTTCTTACTGTGTAGCATGCCAGAAGGAAATTTGAAAATCCTGAAATCCTCCTTTTTGATGGCTGGGGAAAAAAAAATATGTAAATTCGTAAAAACGGGGAACATCTGCTAATCTTATACAAGGAGCCTCTGGCAACATTGTGTGTGTAAGACCCAGCTGAGCAAAATGCTGCATTGACGACTGAGCTTTCATTCTAGGTTGGGATCTTTCTGCCTCCAAGCACAGACTGAAATTTGGTGCATTTTCGACAAATAAGGATTTTAAAAATCTAAGGTTAATATATTCTAGCAAAATCTTGAATTATGGGGTAGGTAAATGTTTGTTCTAACCAACAATCTTGTCTAAGATGTGGACCTAATCTTGATGTTTGCTTTTTCAGTTTGGAGACTGAAGAATCTTTCTAATAACAGCAGTTCTGGGAGAAACTGAGGCTTGAAAAGATGGTGTGTTTGCTGCTTTCATGCTAATTCGGCTCCCCGTGCCTGGCTGCTTTCTGCACAGCTGCTGCCTCCATCCACCCCAGAGAGCCGTACAGCCTCCTCTGGCTCCAGGAGGTCAGATCCTCATGTCCAGGCTGCGGTAGCATCTCACCTCGTGTCTCACGGGAACTTCAAACCCAACCTGTCCAAATGGAATCTTTTATCTTCCTCCCAATCTATCCTCACCCCAAATCCCGACCCTACCATGAGGGGCACCATCACCCACTGAAGCCCTTGGAGGAAGCCCGGATTCATCCCAACTCCTTGCTCTCTTATTGGATCAGGCCTTGAGTTCTGTTATTCTACCGGCCCAATAGCTCTCAAATTTGTCCACTCACCTCCTTTCACACAGCCATGTGCCTCACCCAGGCTCTTCCTGCCTCTCTCCTGGCCTGTGCTACAGCCTTCGTGTTGCTATCCCTGTGTGTCTCTCTCCCCAGCCTCCAGCAAAGGAACCTCCTCCCGAGCCATGGGAATGTTCTCACCCTGGGATCGTTACTTCCCTGCTTAGAAATCACCCCTGTCCCTCCAGCCCCACACAGGCTGGTCCAACGAGGCACTCAGAGCCCTCCTTGGGCCAATCCCCAGCTTGTTCTGCCTCTCAACACCCACATCCCCATGGCTGGCCATGGTCCCAAATACTCGCCGTGCTCTTTTACGCTTTGTGCTGGCTCCTGACTTGAGGTGCTCTTCTGCGTCTACTCTAGCTGGAACAATCCTCCTTAACCTTAAAGGCCTGATACAAACGCTGGCCCCTCTGTGTAGCCTTCTCGGATGCCCCTAAGCAGAGCGCCACCCCCCTCAGCATTTCTGAAGCAGCTTGCACGCATCTGCACCTGCCCGTCTCCTACCTGTCCCCCTCCCTGGACTGTGAGACCCTGGAGAGCAGGATTTGAGGTGTTCCTACCTTGATAGACCCGCTGCTAGCATGGAGTCTGGCTTGTTGGGGGGACTGGCAATGGGTATAGCAAGTCTTAGTATGCCCGTTTCTAGGGGGACCGATTTGGGGATGTACTTGCGGTGATGAGGGAGCAAACGTGGCTTCCGGCACTGCTTGGAAGACCATGGACAGAGCTGTGGTCCAGGTCTAGGAGTGACTGAGGACACTGAATGGAACGGGGCAGGAACTGCTGTCATAGCAGCAAATCACGTCCCCTTCAGAGGCCCCCTTTCGATCATCTTGGATCTTATCTAATGTCAGGCACCGCACCTTGTCTGGAACCTCCTGCTGCCGTGTACCCCAACCCTCCTGGATCCACATGGGTCCAAGCCTAAATTTGCCGTGTCCCTTCTGACATGAGGAATTTAATCGGGGGCAGCCTGGCTTGGCCTCCCACTTCCCTAACTCTGGTCCTACGTGACCTGGCTTCTTTTGTGCCTCCTGCTTGACCCCACTTTTGCTCACCGACACGTGTTTCATCAAGGAATAGGGCGGCAGAGAAGCTATGGGGATGGAGGGCAGCGATCCCTCTGCTGAGACTTGAATGAGATAGCAAGGATTCTAGGATCTGACAGATCTAAATTCTACCACCTTAATCATTCATTCAACTCACTCTTTCGAGAACCTTGTATGTGCCAGGAATTGGAGCGAGGTGCTAAGGATACAAAGATGAATTAATCAGCATCCTTGTCTCACAAGAGTTCTCGACTCAGTGTAGGAAGTGCCCTTCAGGGCCTGCCAGCCCCTGTCTGTACAGTAGGAATCAGCATCCCTACTCTGTTCATGGTGCAGCATTGTGAGCACCTGCTATGTGGAGCCCTGGGTCAATGTCAGGGATGCCAGCATGCCCCCAGGCAGTGTCCAGCACTGAGTAGGTGCTCAATAAATACTGGTTGAATGAATGAGAATAAGGGAATGGTTTCTGCTCTCAGTCTTAGGAGGGAGGGGTGTGACCATTTACGGAACACCTGCTGTGCTTCACCTATGTCGGAGCGTGAAACACCCAGCTACATCCCAACATGGCACATGTACCACAGCTAGGGCTTTCACCATGTCATCTCCCTCTGGGTCTTTGTGTGCTTCTGATTGCCTTTTTCTTGCTCTCATGATCTCTTTCCTCCCTGCCCACCTCACTCTCACTCTCCCTCTGGTGCATGTGTCCATCTCTCTCTCTCCCCCTTCCTGTTTAAAAGTGAAACAGCTTTGGGACTGACCTGGGTTGGATGTAAGCTGGAAGCTCTAGGATTATAAGCTCCTTGAGGGCAGGCTGCCGTATCTGTTCACCACAGTGTACATGACGTCCAGCATAGTGGCCACACTCAGTCGGGACTCCTATTGTTGCATGAACACATCAATGAGGAATGTTTGCTTGGGAAGGCTGAGGGGGTCAGGACAGGACCAGGGAACACTGTGCAAGGACCTACAGTTTTGGCCTCACTTTGGTCTAAGCTTTAAGGGAAGGAGCTGAAAAAATTCCCTGAGATTTTTAGATAGTCCAGTCCAGCTCCTTGTGGGAGAAATATGACAGAGATTCCGAGTAGAAGCTTCTCTCAGAATAAAGAAGCTATATCTAGAAGCACCATCTCTGGGTCTTATCTCTTAGAGACATGAGGCCCCAGGCAACAGAGAACCCTAAAGAAACCTAATGTTATAGGAGCATGTGAAGCAAAATCCCTGCCCTCAAGGAAATGACGGTCACATCATAAAGATCTGAAATGCAATAGGGGTCCCTATCCTTGTCCTGCTCTGATGGTTGTTTGAACCTGCTCAAGTCCCCCGCTCCCTGGGCCCTGTCACATTTGTGAAATGAAGGGGGTAGGCTCGATGGGATCCGAGGGCTCTGCCAGGCTCTGCTGCTCTTGAGTTTGTGAAATTAGGTAAGGGACAAGCTGGTGATTTGACCAGGTTTCCATGTCAGAGGCTGTTACCCTCACAGGAAAATAGGAGATGATGCTTTGCTTGCCGGCAGCCCTGCATGTGTCTGAGTGGCACGCTGACTCAGCTGGCCCTTCTAGAAATGCTGCTTCACTCTGAGTATGGTCACCAGCACATGTGAGGATAGAGTGTAGAAATCTAGGTCTCTGAAACACTAGTATCCATATGAAAAGAAAACCAAATATTTCACAACTTGGGTTGTACTTGGTTGCCTAGTTCATGTTTATATTTCCCCCTTGAGGTAGGGTTCCACAGTGTAGTAGGCAGAATAACAGCTCCCCAAAGATGTCCATGTCCTAATTCCTGGAACCTGTGAGTATATTGTGTTACATAGCAAAGGGAATTAAGGTTGTTAATCAGCTGTCTTCAACATAGGAATATTATCCTGATTTATCTGGTGGGCCCAATACAATCACAAGTGCCCTTCAAAGGTGGAAGAGGGGGGCAGAAGAGTCAGTGTCAGAGTGACGCAATGTGAGAAAGACTCCACCAGCCTTTGCTGAATTTGAAGATGAAGGAAGGGGCCAAGGCATGCAGGCAGTCTCTAGTTGGAAAAGGCAAGAATGTGGATCCTTCCCTAGAGCCTCCAGAAAGGAATGCAGCCTCCCAGCACCTTTATTTTAGCCCAGTGAGACCTGTTTCAGGCTTCCTGCCTTTGGAACCCCAGGTTATTAATTTGTGTTGCTTTAAGCCAGTAAGGTGTCATAATTTGTTACAGCAGCAATGTGAAACTAATACCCTGAGAGACGGAGGTCGTCCCACCCTCATGGAGTCTACTGTCTAACAGAGGAGACAGGCACATCACCAGGTGCTCAAAGACAGAGTAAGAGAGGCTGTAATAGGATAAGTCCAGGCTGCTGTGAAAACACAAGGGAGAAACCCCCACCCTACACTTGGGCACGGAGGGAAGGTTTCCTCATGGAAACTCCATGAAGGCAGAAACCAGTGCTGACCCATGTCAGCAACACCTACCACTGTGCCTGTGCATACTAGGTGCCCAAGAAATATCTGCTGGTGGAAGGAAGGAGGGAGGGAGAGAGGAAGAAAGATGAAAGAAAGGTCAAAACTAGGACTGATAAATGAGATTTGAGATGGGTGGATAGAAGGCAGGGTGAAGTGTCCCAGGCAGAAGCAGCAGCGTGAGCAAGGACCTGAGGGCTGTTTAGAGAAGTAAGCGGAGTTTGGCTTGGCCGGGACACAGTACCTCACGGGGACTGGAAAGATGACAGCAGGGCACAGATCATGAGGGCCTTACCAGCCGTAATTGGATGGTTGGCCCATACCCTACACGCAGTGGGTGCTCACACTCTCCCTCTCGCTCCTTCCTCTTCTTTCTCTCTCTCTTCCTCTCTCTCTCCCCTCCTTATACTTTAACATCTTTTAGATGGAGAGTGTTTGTTTGATCTCATTTATGCTAAGATATGCTTATGGAAATATTTTCTCTCCTTTCCCAGGCCATGTCTCAGTTTCTCCCTCCACAATTTTCTGTGATAAGATGAGGTGGTCCGGGAGAAAACCAGCCCTGGAACTGTGATCAGGGCCACCTGGGTTTGAATTCATACTCCTCCACGTGTTAGATTGGGAGTCGCAGTACCACCGAACAGAGAGACAGAGTCACTGAGGCTGCAATCAACATGAGGAGTTTATTACCAACTAACTCGAGTTAGGATCCATGCCCCAGAGC
>CAUYRT010068977.1:0-46659 GCA_963574885.1 Lepilemur ruficaudatus | reverse complement strand
GTGCCGTGGCATCAGCTTAACTCACAGCAACCTCACACTCCTGGGCTCAAGCGATCCTCCTGCCTCAGCCTCCCAAGTAGCTGGGACTACAGGCATGCGCCACCATGCCTGGCTAATTTATATATATATATATATATATATATATATATATATATATATATATATCTATATACACACATACACACATATATATATATATTTGTGTCGGGAGAGTTTTTTGTTTCTATTTTTAGTAGAGATGGGGTTTTGCTCTTGCTCAGGCTGGTTTCAAACTCCTGACCTTGAGCAATCCTCCCGCCTCGGCCTCCCAGAGTGCTAGGATTACAGGCATGAGCCACCGCGCCCGGCCTATAAAGATTTTTTTAAAGTTCTAAATGCAAGTTTGTTCTCACAAGAAACAGTGTAATAATAGTGATTACCCGCATATACTAGTCTGGAGCATTGCTGGCTGGGGTCAAATTCTGGTTTTAATAACTTTGCTTTTAAGCCTTTCAGTTTCCTCATCTGTGAAATGGAGATAATAGGAAAAGCTATCTTATGGGTCATCATGAGCAGTTCAATGAGTTAATAATTACGGAGTAATTGGACAGGAACTAATGCAAAGGAAATGCTGAATAAGTATTAATTGAAAGTTAATTAGCATAATGATTTCCCCACAACATGCCTTTGCTACCTGTTGCTTTAACAGGGTCAGGGAAATTCAAGTACACCTCGGTAAAACCATGTTTCTGGATGCCTCACCTTGTAGGACCAGAAACACCACTTTTATTACATTATACTCTGAGATGATTTGACTAACCAAATGACAAGAGGCTAAAGTGTAGAACTATAAAGTTTGTTAAAAAGGTTTACAATGAGAAGTAACAGTAGAGTGAATTGTACACCAAATTGGTGTCAGTGTATGTTCTCTATGTGCTCATTTATTAACTTTTAGTTGGGTCATTATTATTTTGTATATTTGTAGTCAAAAAACTGATTTATGTGTTCAGAATTAGAAGTGAGAGAGACAGATAGTACAAAAATGTTACATTACAGGCAAAGCGTGACCATATCTAGGACAAAGTGCAAAAATTTGATGACATTGCTTTAGGCTGCTTTCAAGCCCTGAACTCCATGCGTCTGTCCTGGAAGCCATTCTGTCTTTTTCTACATTATTGAACTTTTTAATAAAAGTGGAATTGTATTTCACTCCATTCAACAAATTCACACTTTGCCCAAAGCACTGTGTGGTGTGTACCTTTGAGGTCACCAATAAAAATCATGAATATCCTATCCTTGATTATCTTAAAGCTAATGCAGGCTCAGGCCATATTAACAGAGTGAAAAAAAGAAATAGTTTCACTAAATACTATGTAAACTAGATGGCTTCTGGAACTAGTGGTAAAATTGCCTCTCAGAGGGCCTGATGAACACACTTCATTGTGTCAATGTGTTGAAGTCTGGTCTGTGAACAGGATAATAAGAAGACTTGAAAATATTCTGTAGAGGTAGTAAGGATGATGCATTTGATGGTTTTACTTTCTTTTTGGGGTGTCTGTGTGTTCTACATCCTTGAGAGTTGTTTGCTCTTACCTGGAACTCCTCACCTTTTTTCTAAGTATCTTCTTAATACCTTACCTTGTATAAAACTCCATTTCAATCCTTAGCTGGTTGGTGATAAAGTAAAGACATTGGAACTAATTTAGAAACTATAGAAATCATAGATGGGCAGCAAAAGGCTTTTCCATGTATCCAGATAAACAAGGAACCAAGATCATGAGCATTCCCTGGAACCTTAATAGTGACAATCTTTATACTGGTGCCTTGTTAACTCCTTATCTAGTTTGCCATTGGGAATATGACCAGATCCTCGTTCTCTTCTCAACTCTCAAAGACTTTCTTTGCCTTTCTCTGTTTAGTTATTCCTCCTCTGATCTCATTGTGATAAATGAGCTCTTCCAGCAAGAAATTCCTTAAGAGCTTACCTTTCACTTCAGAATTTCTACGAAATAAATTGGACTCATTTATTGTGTTTAATCTATTAGCTTATATTTATTGTAGGCAACCTATGTGTGTACTGTGCCCAAGATTTTGGATAAGTACAGGGCCATTCCCTGATGGAGGTCAGTATAATAGGATATTTGCCCTAAGTTGAAGCCTTTATTTGCATTTGGTTTGTCCATATTGAAGCCCATGGGCCCAATTAAAAATAAAACATTGCTTTCTTCATTTTTTTTTTTGCTTTCTTTTACTTTGTAAGACTCTTTCATACTGTGAGTTCTCTTGGGGCTAACATGCTTCGCTTTTTATTTTGTTTCCTTTCTTAGACTTTGTCACATTTGGCTGTCAAGTGGATTTTTTCTCATGTATTTATTCATTCAGTATTTTCTGAGTTACAGCTATACACCTGGCTTTCTTCTGACAGTGAAGTAAAAACAAAGCTCCTATACTCATGGAGCTTCCATCGTAATGGAGGGGACAAAAATTGATAAATAATATAATATCACAGCCTAACAAAGAAAATAAACAAGTTTAACAAGACAGAGAGTAAGGAATACCTTCCTGTATCAGTCAGATAAGGCATCCAGAAGGATGTTATATTTGAGCATATAAGGATTGTGAGAATTTAATAAGAAAATATTCATAAAGTTCTTAGAATAGTCCCTAGAATGTTGCAATACCTTAGTGAATGTTCTAGAATTGCCATTAGTTTTAGAATCAGTATTCTAGTTTTCCAGAATGATGCCAGTGACTAATATAGAAATAAAAGCTTTCTACTATTAAGAGAAAGATTGGGTCCACCCTGTGACAGAAGATAAATCTTCATAGAGATACAAAGTTTTGCACAGGAAGGGAAGAAGGGGTAGGGGCAGTAATTCAATTGTCACGGGAGTGAGGATTTCTTTGAATGATCTCCAAACCATTTACACTATATTTCAGAATTGATGCTCTTTCTTATGTTTTCAAACGTGTCTGATCTGGGAATTCACACAGAAATTAAATGGTTTAAGCAATGTCAGAATGTCAAAATATCCCCTATTTTGCACCGTGGTTTCCACTCCAGGCTGAGGAGAGGGAACACTATATCCTGAAAGAACTTGTAATTGTCAGAATGAAGCTGCGCTGCTTGCTCTTGCTTTATAAGCCTGACTAGTACTCTACCTATACTTCACAAAGAATCAAAGTTATGGTTCTGGGTGATTAATTTCACAGGAATTCTAAGAATGCCACAGAAACCTTAATATTTTCCCACGGTTAACCTCAAACCTAGTGTGTTTAGTAAAATCGAGAGTTAATTTCAACTGCCTGTTTCAGGTAACCAAGAGGTTAATCTGAATTAGTAGTGCCTCGTTGTTAAAACAACAAAATTGAGGGTCCATAATTAGGAATAGGGCATGTCAGAAATCTGAGGTTTTCTATGTATTTTTAATCTAGTAAATATTTAACACATATCCATTATTCTAAAAATTGATGATATTTTTCTAGGATTTAGTACCCAAATTTAGATAGAATAATCTTAGAGCAAAGGAAAAAATAATCAGCTGTTTTATAAGAGAGTCAAAATGAGTAACTGAAAGTTAAAATTTAAACCAAATGAAGTAAATCTAAATGACTTATCAAATAGACATGGGGTATGCTACTAGGATACCAGCTTTTTTTTTTTTTTCTCATTTTAAAGCAACAGTTCTCAACTTTGGTTGGGCATTAGAAACATATGGGAGGTTTTAGAAACTACAAATGTCCTCTCGGCACTGAGAAAGTCTGATATACTTTGTCTGGAAGGTGACTTGGACATTGAAAGTTTTAGATGCTCCCCAGGTGATTCTAATGGGAAGCCAGAGTTTAGAACTCTTGCTCTAGAACAGTGGTTCTCAAACTTTACCCTGCATATGACTCACTTGGAGGGCTTGTTAAAACAGATTCTGTGTCCTATTCCAATAGTTCCTGGTTTAGTGGGTCTGGTGAACCTACAAATTCACACATCTGGCAAGTTTCCCTTTGATGCTGATGTTGCTAGTCTGGGAACAGACTTAGAGTTTGTTTGAAAGGTAGAATTTAAGGTCCCACTCCAGACCTAAAAAAAATCAGTATCTGTATTTTAAAAAGATCTCCAGGTGATTTAGGTGTACACAGTAAACTTTGTGAAGCACAGGAACTAGAAAGACTGAAGGAGGGAAAATGCCATCAAGAGGGGTTAGATTACACAATGGAACCCTGGTAAATATTTGGCAAGAAATGGCATTACCACTGGAAAATGGTGTTGCCATGGGAATCTTTAAGTTAAATACCCATCTTCCTTTTAGGGTAGGTTTGATTTAATCTGCTAATACATCACCCAACTTAATCAGTTCAAAAATCTATTGTAAAGGTATAATCCTGAATTTCTAGCTGAGAAAATTGGAGCATTGCTATGTCATTTACCTTTCACTCCCTCACCCAGCTGTAAAGTGAGAGAATCTAGATTTGAGATCAAGTCCTATTATCTCTATTATACAATTTTGCTTCTGTTTTCAGAAGCAAGTCATAGGATTTTATTGCTGGTCTCAAGTCATAGGATTTTATTGCTGTAACATGGTCAGTTTACTAAGAAAATTGAATAAAATAATTTTTAAGGCATGATATGCTATATGGTATAAAATTCATTGCATGTATACTAAAACTTTGATGTTTTAATAGAGGCTAAACCACACATTATATTCTAAATGATAGGAAAATTAAAAATGTAGAGTAAGAATAGTACAGGGCTGTCTAGTAGATGAGGTTGAACTAAAATCAGGGCTGGTGATCAGGTGGCACACAGTGGCATAGCCTCACCAGCGGATACAGTCTTGAAATACTGCTTTGTAGGTTGGTTACCAACCACTGTCCTTAGTGTCCACATTCAGTGCCTGAGCTGCCTCAAACACTCCTTCTGGACCTTGGGCCCACTTAAGACATAGTAACTAAGAGGTTGAGGCCTGGCATGACAGGGATTCTTCAGTATCCTGTACTATATCTATAGTTGCCTTTTAGATTGTAGGATTCATTGGTATTGGAGGATATCACCCCTTTTTTTCTACATGAAATGTGATTGTACAAAGAATATATTTATTGTGCTTCTAATGACATCAGAAGCAGTGGTCCTGCACATTTGTGATTGGCTGGTGTTTAGCAGTGTCAGTGTCATTAACAGCAAAGCTGCCACTGAAGTGTCTCCTCTATGAACTGCTTGCCACATAAACTCCTGGGTAGTGCTGGCTTAGTTGTCCACTCAAGACCATTAAATCTGTAGTTTTCCTAATAATGGATGACATAGATGTAGCAGAATTTTGGCCATTTCTTTAAAATAACTAAGCACAATCTTGTTTACTTTTAGAAGTTGCTCATTGTAAGGAACTAGATTGTATGTATCTTCTTCCTTTAAAATAAATACAATAAGGACTTTGCACATACAAATAAATTAATGCATTTATAGGGATTTTAAATGATAAAAATTATAAGTACTACATTATTCTTTGATGCATTAATCATTCTATTCTAACTTTAGACATAAAACTCATAGTCTTTATTACAAATGTACTAGACATTTTTCTGATGAGAAATTTATTTTAAATGGGCAGATCTTATGTTAAAACTTGAGAATATACGGCTATTATTTATATTCACTGTTTTTCTATATACAGTAGCACTTTATCAACTGTTGTACATCCATAAACATTTTTGATGTGTAATACAGCTTGTTATACTTATTAAAATAGGGCATTGACAATTGCTTAAATGGAAATTATGTTATTTTTAGAAAATATTCAATACAATAAAAAGGAAATGAGGAATAATGAAAGCTGATTTTAATGATTGTTCTAATCAGTGCTTAATTTGGTATTTGTGTAAGAGTGCACCTGGCACCTTTGGGTCAGTCTCTAGTATTTTAAAAAGTATATTTAGCACACCTCTCCCACATACTTTGCTGTTTTTGAATGGGTAGGAAACCACAATACATAAAGTAGAGACCAGTAGAGAATGAATCAGACCCAGACTCAAATCCACCAGAGCATTAATTCACTCAGGTTGGCAATGCCACCTTAGTAACTGTAGTAAATTAATATTGGCTCTTGATGTACCTTTTCAGGATATTTGGGTATTTAAAATAAATATGTAGATATATATTTAAATTAATGTTTAAAATAAGTATGTGAAGTGAGTGAAGAACCTCTAAGGCATACTACCAGATAGCTAGAAGCAGAGATACTTAGAGCTCCCCTTACAGATTAAAAAGAGGTATTTAGGATGTGTTCATCTTTTGGAGACCATTCTTAGTGTAAAACTGCTGCCCATTTACAATGAGGTATCTCAAATTTTTGCATCATGGCTGCTGAAAGGCAGGCAATGGGAAATCTCAAGAGGATTTTAATAACCATCTAATTGATCATAACTGAAGTCAGTGTTGGAAAACTGCCTGGAGACCTTATTCATCATGTTTTGGGGGACTGGGATGTGCATAACACTGTACTTGTTCACCTTTCTTGGTTTTGTGTATGTAGATGGAATAGGTGAGGGGGTAGTAGAATTTAAAAGGGACTATGCTAGGCCGGGCGCGGTGGCTCACGCCTGTGAGCCTAGCACTCTGGGAGGCTGAGGTGGACAGATCGCTCAAGGTCAGGAGTTCGAAACCAGCCTGAGCAAGAGCAAGACCCCATCTATACTAAAAATATGAAAGAAATTAATTGGCCAACTAAAAATATATATAGAAAAAAATTAGCCGGGCATGGTGGCACATGCCTGTAGTCCCAGCTACTCGGGAGACTGAGGCAGGAGGATCACTTGAGCCCAGGAGTTTGAGGTTGCTGTGAGCTAGGCTGATGCCACGGCACTCTAGCCCAGGCAACAGAGTGAGACTCTGTCTCAAAAAAAAAAAAAGGGACTATGCTGTATCCTGATACAATCATCTGTTCCTTATTCCTTGATCTAGCCGTGTGAAAGGCTGTAATGACACTTTCATTCTATAAAGAACATTATTTTCATGGTAGATCTGTTAAATAACAGGATTGTAGCACAGTCGCTATTATAAAGTAGAATGCTTCATTTATATTTAACAAAAATATAATACCAATATATTATAATAAACTATAAATATAAAATGTTCATAATGATAATTTATTCATCATTCACTTGTGGCAAAATGCTGGTGTTTAAAATTTGCATAAAAATTGCAAAAGCCTAGAAACTTTCAAAGTAATATTTACAATATCTTCCCAGATTATTAAAATTATAGTATTTTTAACACTGAGTAGCAGAATAAAAGTATTAACCATAGATATTGGTTTCTCTATTTTCCTCCTTTTTCTTTTGTTTATCGCTATCCTCTTTGGAGTGAGTGAGAATTGGTTGGAGAGCCTCTGCCTGCTTAGAGATTTTTCATTTCAAAGGAAATTCCAATGTCATGCCTTCTGTATCTCCCTTAGTGATTATGAGCACCTGCCTGATTGTGTCTTCACAGAGCTCTAGAAGGTAGATGCCCATGCTGTCAGGTGCCACCCTGGGACCTCTTTGTATAGCCCTCCCATTTCACCTTTCTCAGACCCTACTGGGCTACCCAGTCCTCTGCCTATTTGTAAATACGAACTGATTAATCACAAAATTACCTCAATAGAATTATAGTATTTGATTGCAATACTTGTTTTATGCATAGAAAATCATGCCTTTTACTTATTTATTTTAAATTTTTTAGTTATTGTGGGTACATATCAGTGGTATATCTTTATAGGGTATGTGTGATATTCGGGTACAGGCATACAGTGTGATGCCTGTATCAAATCAGGGCAATTGGGGTATCTGTCACCTCAGGCATTTACCATTTCTTTGTGTTAGGAACATTCCAACTCCACTCTTTTTGTTATTTAAAACTATACCCCAACTTGCTGTTTATAGTCACTTTGCTGTGTTATCAAACAGAATATTATTCATTCTATGTAACTATCTAACTATATATTTTCAGCCATTAACCATCCCCACTTTACCTTCCCCTCCCCTCTATGCTTCTCAGCCTCTGGTAAACATAATTGCATTGTCTGTCTCCATGAGATAATTGTTTTTAATATTTAGCTCCACATACATATGAGAACATGGAAAATTTATCTTTCTGTGCTTGGCTTATTTCACTTGACATAATGTTCTCTAGTTCCACTCATGTTGTTGCAAATGTCAGGATTGCATTCTTTTTTGTGGCTGAATAATATTCCATTTTGGATATGTACCACTGTTTCTTTATCTGTTCATTTGTTGGTGGACACTTAGGTTGATTCCAAATCTTGGCCGTTGTGAATAGTGCGGTAATAAAATGGGAGTGCAGATAAATTTTTGATATGCTGATTTCCCCTCCTGTGAATATATACCCAGCAATGGGATTGTTGGGTCATATGGTAGGTCTCTATTTGGAGAAACCTCCATACCATTTTCCATAGGGGTTGCACTAATTTACATTCCCACAACAGTGTATGATGGTTCCCCTTACTCCACATCCTTGTCAGCATTTGTTATTGCTTGTCTTTTTGATAAAAATCATTTTAATTGGGGTGAGATGATATCTTGTTGTAGTCTTTTTTTTTGTCAATTTATCAACCTTTTTATTGTGGTTTGCACTTTCATTTTTTGTTTTTAATTTCAAAATATAGGGTGGATACAAATGTTTTTTGGTTATATGGATTGCTTTTGTAATGCTTCAGTCAGAGTTATAACTGCCCACCACCGAGATAGTGTTCACTGTACACGTTAGGTAGGTTTTCACTATTGCCCTCCTCCTCCCTCCCCACTGCTTAATTTCCACGGAGTTTTACTTCCCTCTTTTCACATGTGTGCTCATTGGTTAGTTCCAGTTTAATAGGGAGTACATATGGTGTTTGGTTTTCTATTATTTAGATATAGTTAGGATAATGGTCCCTAGTTCCATCCAAATTGTTGCAAGAGGCATTAATTCATCCTTCTTCATGGAGGAGTGGTATTCCATGGTATACATGTAGCACATTTTATTAATCCACTCATGAATTTATGGGCACTTGGGTTGATTCCACATCTTTTCAATTGTGAATTGTGCTGTAATAAACATTTGAGTGCAGGTGTCTTTGATAAAATGACTTATTTTCCTTTGGGTAAATATCCAGGAGTGAGATTGCTGGATCAAATGGTAGGTCTGTAATCTCCATACTGTTTTCCACACAGGTTGTACTAATTTGAGGTCCCACCAAGAGTATATAAGTGTTCCTGTCTCTCTGCATCCACGCCAGCATCTATTGTTTCTGGACTTTTTTAATAAAGTGATTCTAACTGGGGTAAGGTGATATCTCATTGTGCATGTCCCTGATGATTAGTGACATTGAGCATTTTTTCATATGGTCATTGGCTGTTTGTCTATTTTCTTTTGAAAAGCTTCTGTTCGAGTCTTTTGCACACTTCTTAATGGGATTGTTTGGTTTTTTTTCTTGCCGATTTGTTTGAGTTCTTTGGAGATGCTGGTTATTAGCCATTTATTGGATATATAACTTGCAAATATTTTCTCCCATTCTGTAGGTTGTCTACTCGCTCTGTTGATTATTTCCTCATCCATACAGAAGCTTTTTAATTTTATCATGTCCCATTAATTTATTTTTGTTCTTGTAATTGCCATTGGGGTCTTCTTTATAAATTCTTTGCCTAGGCCAATATATGGAAGAGTTTTTTCCTACATTTTCTTCTAGAATTCTTATGGTTTCATGCCTTACATGTAATTATTTTATCCATCTTGTATTAATTTTTGTGAGTGGTAAGGGATATGGATCCTGTTTCATTCTTCTGCATGTGGCTATCCAGTTTTCCCAGGAACATTTATTGAATAGGGCTCCCTTTCCCCAGTATATATTGTTGTCTACTTTGTCAAAGATCAGTAGGCTGTATGTGGATGGTTTTACATCTGAGTTCTCTGTTCTGTTTCCTTGGTCCATGTCTCTATTTTTGTGCTAATTCCATGCTATTTTGGTTATTATAGCCTTGCAGTATATTTTGCAGGCTGGTAATGTGTTTCCTCCAGATTTGTTCTTTTTGCTTAAGATTGCTTTGACTATTTGGACTCTATTCTGGTTCCCAATGAAGTGTAGAATTATTTTATCCTAAATTTATGAACTATCACGTTGGTATTTTAATGAGGATTGTGTTGACTCTGTAAATCTCTTTGGGTAGTATGGACATTTTAATGTCATTTGAATGTTTTGAAAGATTTTTATTTTTGAAAAAAAGATAGATAAAACCACATGAAATTAATTTTCATATTTAAAATAATTATTGTAAAGTAAGTGCTCTTGTATCTACCACATTGTTTAGATAATAGGACATCGCTGATGCCCTAGCGATATCTTATGCATCCCTTCCATGTCAGACCTGGTTGAATTTCTATGGGTATTAGTTCTCCATAGCTATTGATCTGTCTGTAATTTTGGACATTTCACTTTAGATAGGTGATATTCAAGTGTATGCTTTATTCTTATGGAGTGTGTTATTAGAAATCAAAATCTGTTTGCTTTCAAGTTGAAAAGAAAGGCAGAGCATATACAACTAAATTGTTTTTTCTGTTTACAAATTTCCATTAAATTTAAAACTAACTTTCTTTCTTCCATTCTTCATTTAATTACTTTTATTAAATATATTGAAGTATCTTTTTAGTGTCCTTGATTTTATGTAGTTTTACTATTCAATTTTTTTTTATTTTTACGTATAACCTGAACATTTTCAGTTTTCTAACCAAAAAGAAACCAACATAAAAATCATTTAGTAAAAGTATTTTGGAATTTCAATAGATAACTTAAAATTCATTATTTTAATACTTTGATTTTATTTAAAGATGAATATTATTATATTCATATCTTATATATGATATATAAGATTATATTTTATATAGTAATATATAAGATATATATATATCTTGGAGGACTTATTCAAGCTCTTACTTTCAAAATAAAAGTATCGTCTACTTGCATTAAGTTGGTTCCCATTTGATAAAGCTGTAACTTTAAATACCATAATGTATCACTGTGGTCATTAGGTATTCAAATTATATATATTGGAAAAGATGAGTGATACGTGAGTGAGATGAGTGATATGTGACATATATGGTGTAGATTGAATATCGAATAAGAGCTGGCTGTGAGGAAAATTGACCAAGAAGAGCGTTTCACATTTATAATCAGTTGACTTACAAATAGTACCTCAGGAAGCTGTGCTTTCCCAAGGGCTTCACAGACTTATAGGGTTATGAAGTCCTCTTGTGGCCACTCAGTCTCTCCTCACATAAGCAGGGATGCTTAAATGGTGTATTGACCAGTGTGTATCTCTCTGTCATAAAACATACCAAAAGCACCATGAATTTTAACGCAAATTATACAGCTTGCTGTGATGTGTGATCACATCAACTGTTAAATTGTTCTGACTTGGAAATTAGGACAAAAGTGATTAGTGTAAAATACATGACTGCACTTTCTAGATGCCCCATCATGGTAGGATTTGCTGCCTAGCCATGTGGAATATTGTCAGCCCCTACATGATCCTTCTCAGGTGAAGAGTGCCACCTGGCCTACAACCCACTAGGCATGTCTGCATCCCTTAACTGATTGAGGCAGATTCAGAGGGCCAGACATTTCAGCCTGATGTCAGAAACTTTGAAACCAACCCAAAGTTCCCAGTCTAGTTGGCCAAGGCCTCGTTGGGCCTGCATAGCTGTTCTACTTCATCCTGTTCTTCAGTTAGCTTTCTTTTCATTCCTTCCACAGGGATTCTTCCCTAATAAACCTCTTAAACTTCAACCTGTCTGCTTCCAGCAAACTCGACCTGTGACAATTAGCAATTGAATGTTCTACATGTAGGGTCCCTACTGATGGCTACAAAGTTGTCTTTTCTGATAGCTCAGTTGTGTCACAAATGAGGATGTCAGTCTCCTCATCCATACACCCACTATGTTGCAGTCTCTTTTATGTGCTGTGTGTTTGTCTTTGTATTTAAGGGGCTTCTAGTTAGATGGAGCAGATAAGATATTTATATACAAGGTAATTATGACAAAGGGCAGATGTAAAGAGACCAATAAATAAACTATCCCAGGTTGATGCTGGGAAGAGGTACAGAATTAGAGTGGTAGTAGTTAGAAAATTATGAATGGAAAGCAAGAGTTATTTTAATGGAATAAATATCATGATGTGGTGACCAATAGTGATGTCAGACCTTAATCCTGTGAAAGAGAATAAAATAGCAGCATATACGCATACAAATTGGGTGCTACACCATCACAAATCAGTCTTTGTAGCTTTCTCTAGTTTGTTTTGTGTAATTGAATATTTCTTAACTTTTATTTGTAAATAAAATACCCTACATCCTGCTAATCTCCAAAATATAAACCTTATATTGCTTAGAAGACTCCAAACCTTCTAAATATGTTTGTGGAAATGATCATACAAATTGATTATGTTTTATATATTTTTTTGATGCCTCTCTTTCCTCCCACCTTCATCCTTTATTATTCTCTTGGAAACTTTTTACCTCCAGCCTATAAGATTTTAAAGATTTTATTTTCCAATTTCCAAGTGTAGAAGCAAATGTCAACCCTATGATCTTAATAACATTCTCTGTGAGAGTCAGTCTTCAACTGCATGAACATGGGTGTTTGTAGCCAGAACATGGATGTTTGTTGATATTGGAATCTGACCTTTTCCAGTAGTTTACTGGTCTTAGTGTCTTCCTATTACTACTAAATAAGTCTACATAAAGAGACATCAATGGTAGGGAGCTGAATTCATTTCTTCCGTGGTGAAATGCAAATGGTAGTTTAGAATTCTACTTTAAGGCCTGAACTGTCACCTGTCTTTCATGTGCTCTAAATGATATTCATCTCAACCTTGCATAAACTAATGGGATACTAATGTGGTCTATTTTAGACTTTATTCAAGCTAAAGAGCAATCATTTCATACTTTTCAATTACTACATGCTCTTTTAACCTCAACCCATTTGCTAGACCCTCTACATGAAACTATGTATATTTTACTATGGTTTTTTTGAGAAAACAGATAGCTAAATTTACTCTAAATTCAATAAAACTTTAAAATTTAATTTTATTGCCTCTTAGAACTTATACTAACATTTATAAATTCATTTTTAAAGACATGTGTTAAAAATTATTTACCAGACTGATTGTTGTGAATGTAAAGCCTTAGCAGCTTTGTAAGAGTCTGCAGCCTAGAAACTGGGAACCATTTTTATAGATTACAGAAACCTGTCAGTACTAAGTCTGTTACTGATATTATGGAGTTATATTTTGGATGGATTTCATTGACCTCTTATTGGAGGTCAATGGACCTGTTTGATAGGAGGAAAACAATGTAATAAAAATAAATTTCATCTATTTTCCTATCATTGGCTCTACATCCAGTAGGGACATTATGAAAGAGATAATCCAACTTTGGAATATTAAATGAGATAAGAGTTTTTTATGCTGTACTTAGTATATTGTATTTCCTGGTTGATTTCTTTTTCCCTTTTCTTTCGAGACATGTTTCTTTTGCCAGGAGTCCCCAGCTGACCTCCCCCTCTGCAACCACATTTTCTTTGAAAGTGAGGCTAGATCATCACCTAAGTTTCCAAGCCCCTATGGTCATTTCATCATGTTCTAAATGATCTCTAATAACTGTGCTCTTGGTTAGGTGTTAAGATTTAACCTTCATGATACTAATTTATAATCAGCAAATGTTCTTCTGGATTGCACTACTCTAATTAATGAGAATATATATTTCATGGTGGTATTTCAGGCCTTTGGCCAGATGGTTGGGGAAATAATTTTTAGCAAGGAGTTCTATCAGAGGAAGTTCTATGACACAAAGTTGATGGCCTTCAACTTGTAAGGCAAGCTCTGACCTTAGCCTGTGTTACTGTTTATGAAACCAAACAAAAACAAAAAATATCTTAATTAGTATAGGTTGATTCCAGCCATTTCAAACATGATTCCCTATTTATTTTATTTTAGCATATTACAAGGGTACAAATGTTTAAGTTACATATATTGCCTTTGCCCCACATGAGTCAGAGCTTCAAACATGTCCATCCCCCAGACAGTGCGCATCACACCCATTAGGTGTGAATATACCCATCCCCTCCTTTCTCCTCCCACCTGCCCAACACCAGATGAATGTTACTACTATATGTGTACTTAAGTGTTAGTCAGTTTAGTCAGTTAATACCAATTTGATGGTGAGTATATGTGGTGCTTGTTTTTCCATTCTTGTGATACTTCACTTAGTAGAATCAGCTCCAGCTCTATCCAGGATAATGCAAGAGGTGCTAGATCACGACTGTTTTTTGTGGCTGAGTAGTATACATGGTATACATATACATATATGTATATCCATGGTATACATATACCACATTTTATTAATCCACTCATGTATTGATGGGCACTTATGTTGTTTCCACATCTTTGCAATTGTGAATTGTGCTGCTATAAACATTTGAGTGCAGATGTTTTTTCTATAGAATATCCTTTGTTCTTTTGCCCAGTAATGGGATTGCTGGATCAAATGGTAGTTTTACTTGTGTCTCTTTGAGGTATCTCTATATTGCTTTCCACAGAAGTCGTACTAGTTTGAAGTCCCACCAGTAGTAGTATGTGAGTGTTCCTATCTCTCTGCATCCACGCCAACATTTATTGTTTTGGGACTCTTTCATAAAGGCTATTCTCACTGGAGATAAGTGATATCCCATTGTGTTTTTAATTTGCATTTCCCTGATAATTAGAGATGTTGAGCATTTTTTCATATGTTTTTTGGCCATTCTGTCTTCTTTTGAAAAGTTTCTGTTCATGCCCTTTGCCTGCTTTTTGATGGGGTTGTTTGATTTTTTTTCTTGCTGATTTTCCTGAGTTCTGTATAGATTCTAGTTATCAGCCCTTTATCAGATGTGTAACATCCGAATATTTTCTCCTTTTCTGTAGGTTGTCTGTTTGCTCTCATGACAGTTTCCTTAGCTGTGCAGAAGCTTTTTGTTTTGTTCATTAAAAAAACACATCCTGAAATCTTCCAAGAGATACAGGAAAATAGCCTCCAAACATTACCTACTCTACATTTTAGCTACATCATGGCTATGTTCTAACATAAAGTACACCATGCTATTCTAGGAATGATTTAATTAAAATGAGCATATTGTTTTATGTGAGTTCATACCATCACATAGGGAATTCTAGTCTTTCCTTCCATGAGGTGGCAAATTTTAACCTATGTAATGTATCTGATAGCTAGATCCTATGCTCTAAGTACTTTGGAATTAACCATCAAGTGTGTGAGTAAACAGCAGAAAAGCTAACAATTTACATGTCTTAGAAATAATTTTTCAGCTCAGCTTTGTTAGGCATTATTGCACTGATTACATTACAAAGCAAGGCATGATATTTAGCAGTTCTACTCTTCGTGGATAAAGATAGTGACATTTACTGTGTTAAAGTACTCTATTCATTTCTGATTAAAACTTAGATTCCTACTGTGTATTTCTGGGATATAACAAATTTATATACCTTCATGAAAATATAAACATAAGGTTTATGCATTAATAGTGTACATGTCTATGCATACATGCAAATATGTGTGTGTATATAATATTTCTAAGCATAAACATATTTCAGAGGTGAAAAAATTTACTTTTTGCCTCAATTCCCTCCTGGAAATCCCATTTTAAACTGCATTAACAACTATAGTATTTTCCCATAGGAACACTGAATTAAAAATAAAACATATATTGATATATATTAATCAAAGTTAACAATTTAAAATTGTGAAAATAGGCCCTAAAGAGTTTAGGATTTCGAAAATGGTTTACATAAATTATATGATCACTTCCAGATAATAGGACACACTAAAAATGAGGTGATTCATGTGAAAATAATTAATACACGTTTATAGAATTGTTAAATGGACATATATTTCTATGATTGATGAATATTTATGGATCTCTCATGTAGTCTAAAGAAAAAATTCTTTGCCTTTCTGTCTTTACCTTACTCCCCCCTGTGATGCACATCAACGGAAGGCATATGTGAAACCATACTCCCATGGACTTAAGCAGATTAATTTTCTTTCATTGTTTTTAAAAGACAGGGTCTATGGAGACCATTCTAAGGGAAGTATCACAAAAGTGGAAAAAGAAATACCACAAGTACTCAATACTAAATTGGAACTAATTGATCAATACTTATGTGCACATATAGAAGAAAAACTCAATGGAAATCAAGCATGTGGCGGGGAGGGGATGGGTAAATTCACATTTAAGAGGTACAATGCACACTATCTGGGTGAAGGGCACACTTACAACTTTGACTCCAACTGTACAAAAGCAAATTCTGTAACCAAAACATGTGTGCCACCCATAATATTCTGAAGTAAACAAAAATAATAAGAAAAAAATAAAGACAGGATCTCTCTGTCACCCAGGCTGGAGTGCAGTGGTGTGATCATAGCTCACTGCAACCTTGAATTTCTGGGCTCAAGCCGTCCTCCCACCTCAGCCTTCCGAGTAGCTGGAACTAAAGCCATGTACCACCACACCCACCTAATTGTTTTATTTTTTGTGGAGGCCGGGTCCCACTATGTTGTCTAAGCTGGTCTTGAGCTTCTGGCCTCAAGCAATCCTTCAGCCTCGGCCTCCCAAAGTGCTGGGATTACAGGTGTGAGCCACCATGCCCAGCCTCAGGCAGATTTAGATCAAACCTAAAATTTATTTTGGGGCACTAAATTAGTTAATAGCACATATTTTCTAGAATTGTTAACAATCATAAATAACAGTGTATTGATGGTCTTCAGACAACATATTATGGGTTAATGCAATGCCCGGAAGAGCAGGTGTAATTTTACTTCCCCACACCCCTACACTCAGGAAAGGATATTGAAAAACAATGAGAAATCTTTTCAGTCTGTATTGATCTGTTAAAAATTAAAAAAAATTTAAACTCTGTAACTTTGTAAGTGATTAACAAAATGACATATGATGTCCTCACTTGTGATTAAGAGATTCTTGTGTCTGGCAACATCATGAATGGTCTTTACTATTACAGATAAACATCAGAGCATCAGAATTAAAATTCCCTTATCCCATCAATTGACTTAACTAACATAAAAGTACTAGCTATACTAAGCACTAAATATTTAAATACACATATCAATGAACGCTTTGTGTGATTAAAGTTACTTGTGAAATATTTTCCTAGCAGTTATTCAACTGAGAAGAATTGTGAATAGGTATGAATAAGCTTACTCAAGGAAATTTGTATAATAAATTTCCCTGAAGTAGATATAGTCATCTGAAATTATTCTATTGATTGTAAATCTTAAATACTATTTGAATACTATAAGTGCTTTCTTTTGATGTTGATGGCTGTGGTAGTGGGATTTATAATGAAAAGCATTTTCAAAGGGTTGACCCGGCATCTTTTCTTCTCTTTCTCTTATTTCTCACTTTACTTATCCCTATGAACAGAAATATAGATCATTAATCCAAAATGGTTTTATCAGTAATTTCTTCTTTTAACCCTTCATAGCCACAGCCAGTTTTAACAACATGTAATTTTTTTTCCTTGCTGCCTTATAGTGAAAGGTTTGTATAACCGCAGTAAGACTAGAGAGACGTGTTTCCATGACTTTGTAGGCCTCCCAAGTCTTCTTGCTCTGCCCATCTCTCTGTGACTTAAAAGTATGTAGGTTCAATAAGATGGCTTTTAGCATGTAAGATCCACCTTGAACTAGTACAGATAGGAGCAGAACCTTAGTAATGATAAATAAAATATAACATCATAATATTTCTCATAGTGTTGACATATTTTTGACAGGCCATCACAGTATTTCATATGCTACTGGAAAGTGATAAAATACAGTAATTAACAGACCATTAATCACAGATATTTAACATGAAGCTTCAAAGTTTCATCCCTAAAAATATTTGGGCACACAAGCATAAAAGTCTCTTATCTTCACTCATGATGGGGAAAGAACTAGAGATGTGTGATTAGAGTATGAATTACTCACCAGCTAATGACCAGAAAGATTAATGATGAGACTTTCCACACCTTATAATGAATTATGTGTGGTCATCATGCATTCAATATAAAAATATGAAAGATTGGTGAGGAAAGGGATGCATACATGGCCTTAACATTTCATTCACAGATTACTTATTAATTGCCGAGGGAGAAATATCCAGACTAGGCAAATCTAAATAGGAGCTGGGATTTGAAACTCTTAACACCAGGTGTTGGCTATCAGCTTGTTCCAGGGGACATAAACTCTCAGCCCCTTCTGGTTTTCAGCGGCTCCAGTAGCCCAAAGGTAGTTCTCTGAAGAGGGTTGCAGGTACGCCACCGGGCCCACCCAGAGGATGGGAGCACAGCACAAGTAAATGACATCCCAGGGGATAAGGGCATAAGGCAGAGCATTCACAGCATTTGCTAGAGGAGTCTTTTTTTTTCATTTCTGTAATCACTGTTCAAAAATAACATTTTTGGTTCTGTGATGGTAATGATGATGGTGTCTGTGGATTAAGCTATGTTATTTAATCTAAAAAAAATTGTTAAATATAGTTGATCAGTTAATGAAGTTTTGATTGATTGCTATGTTTAGCATAAATATACAATATGTAGAAGTATTGATTTATACTATCAAGGAAACTTAAATCCCCTTTTAAGAAGGACATAATATGCAAAGAAAATTACACATAGATATGCAATTTAATCCTCAACAAGACAATCTGATACATGTGTTCAGGATCCATAGAACAGAATGATTAGGGTTTGTTAAACAAGACAATGTTGACTATTCTATATATATTTCACATAAAATTTTAATACATATCAATTGATAAAGAGAAAAGATGATGCATTCCTTATTGAAAAATATCTTATTCAGAACTGAAGTTGAGATCATTCAATTACATGTAACATATGCTTTCCTTTAATGTACCTGACTATTCATTATATTTCAGCTATGAACTTTATCTTAGCTTCATGCTATTCTATATTTTACTTGCAGTAACTTAATAATCCTAATAATCCTTAATAATCCTATAATATAGGATTTTGGCATTTCACCTTGGCCTGTGACCATAAACTAGATGAAAAAGGCTACTATGATAGATAATAGATGATTCCAGAGTAAAATCTTCTTGATTGCTATAATGCAGAGATGAAACTAATGAGGCAATATTACCATGGCATAGATATAAAATATAGCACTTCTATTAAAAAAATCAGTTGCACAACTGTTAACACATAAGGTAGACAGCCCCAATATAGTTTAAGAGTGTTTTGTGGCTGGTAAAAATAATAAGACAATTTCACAGTACTTTCATAAATTAGAGTATGCAGATTATAGAATATGTAGTTTCTGTACTGGTTGAATAAGTTTTGCAGTATTGCTTTCAGTTCTCAGACACATTTAAAGAAAGACAAACAAAAAACAAAAGGTCATCTAAAGAAACGACACTGGTGTATAACACATTTGGAGACCTTGAAGTAGAAAGAACCCTTCAGTGTTGTAAATACGTGAAATCTGAAAAAGAGAAACCTTGCAGAAAATATGATGACTGTATATAAATATTTGAAGGCCTATAATGGATTGTAGATTTTATTCTGTGTTGCTCTGGAACAGAACTTCTGAGGATACAGCTCTCCCTATATGAAATGGGCTGTGTCTCTGAGTTATGAGTGTCACCCTGGTAGTATCTCCCTAGTAGCGTCATCCAAGGCTAGATATCATTTGGCAGGGATTCTGTAGAAGAATGTGAGTAAATTAACCTTGAAACCCCTTCAACTGTAAAATTTCCTAAATCTGTGTTTTTGAACCTGCACAGTTACAAGATGTATCCTAGAGCACACTTGACAATGGAATTTACAATCTCTCTTAAAATCTTTAAAAGTAAATATTTTGAAACCGTTAAGATAGATAGAATAGGCAGCTAACAAAACAAAGTAAGTGGAACAAAACAATGATGAATAATTCATGTCTTCATCATTAAAGGCATCTGGGATACTTAAAAAATTTTCATTGCATTTACTGCATGTGAAAATTGTATTTTATTAAAATGCAATGTTTTCACTTTTAGGTTTTCACTTCCAGTTACTGCAACAGCAGAAAACTGCATTCTTACTATTTACCCATATATAGCAGTTCATCTAGATAAACACAGAATTCATGTAAAGAGTGGTAAGTTACATATGGCTCATTTCTCTCTACCTCGCTGTACAGGTTCTTGTTATCCAAGGCCGACATCTAGAAATAGAATGAATTTAAAATTAACAGATGTTTATTAAACACCTGCTACCAAAAGCTGCACTTATCATTACGAGTAGAATAGGACAGTGTCTCCTAATTCAAGAAGTTGACGATCTAGTGAAAGACACATAAATTAATTAATGCAAAGAAAACTGAATTAAGGGCTCTATCTATGAGTCAATTGACATTTTGGGCATTTAGGGGTGTTGCAGAGATTAATTCTGATGTTGGCGATCTGTAATGACTTTATAGAAGAGCTGACATTTGTGTAGAGCTTGACAAATGATGAACTTGAACAGGATGATTTGGGCAAAGGACAATATGGCAAAAGCATGGGAGTGTATGAGAGACAGAAGGAAGAAAATGTAGGCACAGGGCCATAGTGCTAAGCCTTTTATTCCATAGTAGTGAGACCCTTCTGTCGTTTTAGAGTATCAGTGATTTAGAAAGGGAGCAGGTGTTAAGATGTGAGATGAATTAAAGTGGGACAGAAAGTGGCCATTTGACCAGCTGCGGCTGGGAATTGCTGCAAGGGAAATGAACAATCATCTTCTGTGAAGTCTATAGTGGTATAGCATTCTGGGGATATGCACGCCTATTGGGTAAAGATTTTCTGGCACATTCTGAATGATTTTGTACTGAAAGATTGGATAAACTTAGCATATTCTGCTTATTTCTATATGTTATTGCCTTTAAAGTAATCCTCACAACAAACTCATGAGCTCAGAGACGTTGATTTCATTTTATAGATAAACATATTTCAGATAATTTGTATAACATACCTGCAGTTTAACTTGTCAGGACTGGTAGTGCCAAACTTACAAATCAGGCTTTTCTAACTGACCAGACCATGCTTTTCTGGCAGAATTAGACTGTGAATATATATAAATTACAAATATATTTTGATGCTTGGCCTTAGGTCACGGCTACTCACTTTTCTCTATCAGCACTGCCAATCGTTGGATTCGAATTCATGCTGTGACAAACTCTTTTATGTATATACAACAACTCTAACTGGAATACAGATTGAAATATGTGCAAAATGGTATCAGCTTATAACATATTATTACAATTAGGAGGAAATTGCTTTTCTCGCTGATTTTTTTCTTATATCTTATTTTGAACACCATATATAATCCAATTTTTTGGTGTAGAAACATTTCAAATGTTTTATATGTTCTTATTTATGCTACAGGTGAACATTGCTCATTATCCAATAACTTTGGTGTAACATAATGATTGCCTTATCAAATAAATTTTAATTGATTGTATTAATAGAAAACCTTATATTTTTTTATTTTTTTTCTTATTTGACATCTTATTTGATATGTAATGGATGTTTAGAGTTTTTTCTTTTACTTTCTCATATAGGTATATATAGATAAATTAGATAGATTCAGGTTAAATAATTTGATAGTGAAATCCATGAATGCTTGTTTGACTTACTGTGACCCAATGTGTCATTTGTAGATAACGATGGAAGTCCTGGGAAGACTAGAGACGGTGATTTGCTTTCCCACCAGGATGCTAGATCACTTTCTCCTACTTCAATTAAAAAGACATTCACCGCTACTAAATTTAGTGATGCTGAACCTGCAAGGGAAAACTTATTTATTGGTATGTGGCAAATGTATAATGTACCCTCCAAACCCAGTCCATGACATGATCTGCTTAATATCATTAATTTAAAAGTTAGGCTTTTTAAGATAAAAATAAATTGGTGAAGAAAACCATGAATTTGTCATTAGTCTTAAGTGGGTCCTGTGTTTTGGGAGTTCTCTTCAATGATCAATAGCAGAGGTTCTCTAATGTTCATGGTTCATGGCACACTTACTCTCAGTCAGTACTTTTCCCTAGGCCAAAACATGCACCACATAGTTCCATTTATTAAGTGCATTTGGTACAAAAATCTAAGCTTATGTGTTCTCCAACAGATGTTGCAGTAATATTTAACTAAAATGTTAAATATCCTACAGAGCCCCTGTAAATTTGCTGTGACATCTTAAGCACTCTCCGTGCATAGTTTAGGAACTGCAGAACTAAGGGATTTTTCTCCTCATTATCTTAACTCTAGCCAAGGTTTCCTGTCTTAGAAAGAGGTGAGCACAGAAAAATATGTGACTTTTATACTATCATTTTCAATTAACTGTTAAATATTTCTTTCCCTGGGTATTGATAATATTAGATTTGTTCCTTTTTGTTGAATGAGCCAAACCAAATTATTGTGTGGGTACCATTATATGAGCAGATATCTTTAAAGAAAAAGATAAAACCATTTTATATTTTCAAAAATTTCCTGAACTCAGAAGTTTTATTGATGTGCTTGATTTGGATAGAAAGTCATTTTGAATCTAAAGCCAATATTTTGTTTCTATAATTTTTTTCAGCTGAGGTTTAATTTTGTCTAATAAGTAATGCTGAAAAATTGTCAATACATTTTACTAATGTAATTAGAAATGAAAGATTCTGCTTCAGGGAATGTTTTCTCATACCATTATGGCAAGAAAAAAATATATAACTGCTTTCCTTGTTGCAATTTATCTATTTTTAAACATTTCTTTGGGATATTTGAACAAATATATTTTCATTGTTTATTTTAAGATATAGTAAATTGACTCTGTTTAAGAGCATAGAATAATTTATAGAATGGGTTCTATTTGTCTACATACAAATGACAATTACTGACAGACTATTTTACTGTATTGGTCAAGTAACTCTTTTTATAAATAAATGTGAATTTTAGGAATGGAAATAATACCTGAAAATTTGGGCTTGGATGGAAGTAAAGCATCAAAGAAAGATGATAGATCTGTGGAAAAGGAGGAGACAAATGAACAATTCTTTACTCTTGGAGAAGGAACAAAGACATATAACTTCTTTCAGAAGGTTGTGAATGCAGCTCAGACCTGGTTCGGTCTCTTCGGCTGGCCTGAAGGACCCCATTCCTTTTCTATTCCAGAGACTATAAGAAGGTGACAGTCACATGCCTTGCTTTGTATAACATCATAAAATATAATCTATTTATTGGGATCATTTTAAGTGAAAGGATATTAAATAATTTGTTATAGACTGCTAAATTTTAAGGGATCTATTAAGAAGAGTAAAAATGCAAATATAAATTCTTTAGTATACATGTCTTTTTTAATTTCTTCCAGACGTGATGATTTTAGGCAAGCACTGAAAAACTCTGGACCTCAATTTCCTAATATGTGAAATGAGAAAGGGCAAACTATGGTTAGGAAAACCCTTTTAAATTTGAAAATTTTGGAAACTACACATTTCTGTGTAAATAAACTATCAGCCCAAGATCTAGAGCATAGTCAGGTAGACAGATCACTATCTGTATTAGTGAACAGGGAGAGTTTCTTTGCACCATCTCCTCTTTGACAATGCATTTACCTCTTTTCTTTCATGTGCTGTTTTATTACTCAGCATGTCTAAAATAGTTACATTTCTTTGGTTATATCAAGTCACTTAATTCTGTTGTTAATTTAAACAGGAGTTTAGGCCCTTCACTTGTTATAATGTTGTGGTGTAGTGGATTCTGAGCTTTTTTCTACCTCCTTTCTCAGCACTGGGGTAACTTGCTGCCACCACAGGGTAATCCAGGACTGATTTCTATAGCTATAGGGGGCTGTATTTAGAATTTCTGCTCTGTATTCAAGAGTGTGCTAGATTAAACTAAGTCTGTAGTTTTTCTGTATGTTAACTTTTTCAGGTTTTCTAAAATTAATTGGACAATTTTAGCTTCATAAAATGAATTGGCTAATATATCATCTTTGTGATGTGGGAAAATTAATACAGCAGATACCCTGAAAATTTGTAGTTTTCATTGTAAAATCATCTGGCTCCAGGGAAATTTTTAGAGAAGTTAGTCTCTAAACATTTTGATTTAATTTTATTGATTTGTTTTAATTTGGAGGGAAATTAATTTTTTATTTTTTTTATTTCAGAATATTATGGGGGTACAAAAATTTTGGTTACGCATAATGCCTTTGCCTCACTCAAGCCAGGGCTAGAAGTGTGCCCTTCCTCTATACATTACGCTCTGCCTCCATTAGTTGTGAGTTTACCTCCCCCACCCCCGCCACCTGATCCAGTGAATATTACTACCGTGTGAGCACCTTAGTGTTGATCAGTTAGTACCCATTTGATGATGAGTACATGTGGTGCTTGTTTCACCATTCTTGTGATACCTCACTGCGAAGGATGGGCTCAAGCTCTATCCAGGATAATATAAGAGGTGCTAGATCACTATTGTTTCTTATAGTTGAATAGTACTCCATGGTATACATATACCACATTTTATTAATCCATTCATGTATTGATGGGCACTTGGGTTGTTTCCCCATCTTTGCAATTGTGAATTGTGCTGCTATAAAGATTTGAGTGCAGATGTCTTTATTATAGCATGTCTTTTTTTTTCCTTTGGGTAGATGCCTAGTAGTGGGATTACTGGATCAAATAGTATTTCTATTTTTAGCTCTTTGAGGTATCTCCAAATTATTTTCCACAGGGGTTGTACTAATTTGCAGTCCCACCAGCAGTGTAAGAATGTTCTATCTCTCCACATCCATGCTAGCATTTGTTTTTATGGGGGAAATTATTGATTGAGCATTTAACATTTATTATTCAACAATTGTGACTAGGAGTCTTTCTGTTTTTTATTTCCTTTATGCTGTTATAGTCCCTTCCTCATTTACAATTGTAATTTTATTTTTTCTTGATTATAGGTGTCAGCAGTTTACTTCTATGTCTCATATAATGAATAAATTCTTAAATTAATTTTTCATTTCTGTTTTTTCTAAATCATATAATGATGATTTTTTTCTTTATAATTTGTTTTTCTTTAAACTTGAATAGTTTGCTTATTTATTTTCAAGTCTATAAATTCATCTCTTTGTTCCACTTTGGCTGCATCCCAGAATTTTTGTTAGTAAGCAAAAATTTCTCAATTTTGTTATTTTTAGAGAGCTTGGGATATTAGTTTTCATTTTCTATATGCTTTTTACTGTAACAGTGATTGCTAGGTTGTTGCATAGTGTTATTGCATACATGTATTATTATTTACTTGAAAATTCACATTAATTTTTGAGCATTTACTTATTTTGTTATTCTTTGTTGGCATAAATAATGCAGACATGCTTATAAATGCTTACAAATGGTAGCAGATAGTTCTGAATACTACACAGGAAGTTTCTCATAGGTAGGATCACTGGACCAAATAATATAAACTTCTTAAAGTCTCTTATAATACATTCTTGGATGCCTGGGGAAAGGCAGTTTTGGAGGAGTATGAGAGCTTTTCTAACCCTGAGAAGGAAGCTGCCCACAACCAAAAAACTTTGAATAAAGATTAACTTTGCCCAGGTAACAATGTTATTTGGAGCCATTTCTTGGTTTGGAATTTGGGGATCATGGACTCTCAGGCTAAGAAGAGACCTCCAAGGTCATGTATTATTACTGATATTTGAATCCCCTCATTAGTGTCTCCTGTATTACTCCATCATCTAGAATTATTTAGTATTTCTCATGAGAAGTCTGATGCCATATTTTGTGAATAACGTGTTCATTCTCTCAGAATTCTTTTATGGCTCCCATATCTCTGCTGTTCTATCATGCAATTTGATGAAGTAAAATCTGAACGTGGGGTTCTTTTTCATCACTCAATCTACTTGGCATTCAGTAGGCCTTTTTATTTTGAAAACTAGGCTTTTAACTATTCTTCCCTGCCTCCTTTTCTGCTATTTTTTCCATTCTGTTTTCTCTATTTTTTCTATTCCCCTCCCCTCCCCTTTTTAAAAACAGAATCTCGCTATGTTGTCCAGGCTGGTCTTGAACTCTTGGGCTCAAGTGATCCTCCCACCTCAGCCTCCTGATTTGCCAGGATTATAGGCTTGTGCCACCACACCCAGCTCCATTCTCTCTTTTTGATTCTCCTATTAGAAAGATGCTGGACCTGCTTGACTGATCCTTTGTATTCTGTACGATTATGATTTATATTTTTTATCCTTTTTCTGTCTCTTACTTTCTTATACTTGTAGCTGTCCTTTACTTCCTCTTCTAGTCTTCTATAAAATTTTTACATTGGTATTTCCAGTTTTGTTTTCTAAGAATTTTGTGTTATTCTTTAATTATTTCCTTCCTCCCTTCCTTGTTCCTTCTTTCCTCTTTTTCTCTCTTCCTCCCTCACTTCCTTCCTTCCTTCTCTTCTTCATTCTTTATGTATTTTTCTTTCATAATAGCATCCTGTTTTGTGTTATGGTTGCATGCTTTCTCAAATATCTCTTTTATAGTATGAGCTTATTTCTAAATTCTATTTTTCTTTAAATTGTTTCATCTCCCTTCAATCTTTATTGTTTTTTATTTTTTATTGGGTTATTTTCTTTCAACCTGATGGTTTTCTTTAAATATTTCTGATCTTTCATTCTCATTTATTCATATGTAATAAACAAACTACTTCTTGTGGAATAAGCAGTAGACAAGGGTTTCTCTGCGTACTGTGCAGGTTTGGGTTTGTTTTTCCATCAAATTGTTTGCCTGGTTAAAAGGCAGAAAAGAAGTCTTCAGTAAGTAGGCAAGTCATAGCAACACAAATGCTTTACTTTATGGTAAAGAGAGGAGAAGCCAGATCCAATGTAATGCAAAAGTAAGGGTGTATCTATTCTAGAGCATGGACATCTACTATAGGTGCCCTAAATCTCCTAGATATCTGGAAGTTGAATTTATTTTGAGAGAGCTCCAGTTTTTCCTGGAGGCTCTGTCTGTTGTCGTCAGTCTCTGTAAATGTTTTATGGGATAGAAGATCAAGCCTAACTTTTTCATATACAATATTTCTATTAATCATCGTGATTGCTGTACAATGTGTCACTTCCTCCCTCTGTATCTTCCAACTCTAACCTTGAAGCCTCCCTTATGTTCCTCTAGGAAAAATGGCTTCCTTTCCCCCTGTAGCCTATTGCTATGCTGTCTATCATTTTGATTTATTCCTCAATACAATTCTATCCATCCTGTGTCTTTGCAGATATTCCTCAACGTTTCTGGTATATTAATGATTCCTTTCCCAATTTTGGTGTTGTTATGGGTTTATTCCATTTCTTCAATCTTTTTGACGTTTCAGGAATGTTTTGAGAAAAGAGAGGGTAAGCATATATGTTCAATTTACTTTTCAGAACAGGAAACTGTCCTTTCTTCTCATATATTTCTGTAGTTTTCTCTTGCAGTTATCTTCTTATGGTCCCATCTTAATGACTCATTATTTCTGTTATTGCTTTAATTTTTTGCAGTCTAGTGATCAATACCTGACTAAGCTTGCTTTGCAATGTCTCTCTTACCTTGCTTAAAAATACTTTTGTGACATTTTATTAACAATAATGGTTAATGTATATTGGACTCTTACTATGTACAAGGCATCATTATGTATACTTTATGAGTATTGATTTATCTACTCTTTGCAACCACCCTGTGATATAGACACTATTATTATCCCCATTTTACTGATGAGAAACTGAGGCAGAAAGAGAATAAGTAGCTTTCCCAAAGTCACACAGCTACAAAACAGCAGAGCCGGGATTTGGACTCAAGCATTCTACCCCCAGAATGAGTACTTTTAAGCATCATGTTACTTGCCAATTATTGGGGGATCAGATTAAGATTTAGGAAATTTTAAGCCTTAAAAGACATGAACTCCACCATTTGGCAACTTTGTCTTTGTCATTAGTCTGAACACTACTAATAATTTGTGGTTAGGTATATCAGTTTAAGAAGTTTAAGAATACAGTAGTTTGGAACTGAAGAGAGATATATAATTCTAATGTTTATAGGGTAAATCTAGGATTTTGGACCAAATGAAGCTTAAAGTCCTGGGAAAGCCATGAATTCTAGTGTTATACACGTTAACAAGAAGTTAAATTGCATGGCCTTATATACAATAGCCCCCAGCTGAAAAGTCATCCACTATGGGATTTATTACCTGGAAAACTGGTATCCATTGTACGGTTATGATGTGGGTATCAAATAGCCTTGGGGCTTTTTCTCAACATTATTGAAACTTTTTTTTTTTTGAGGCAGAGTCTCACTCTGTTGCCCAGGCTAGAGTGCCGTGGCATCAACCTAGCTCGCAGCAACCTCAAACTCCTGGGCTCAAGCAATCCTCTGGTCTCAGCCTCCCGAATAGCTGGGACTACAGGTATGCGCCACCATGCCCGGCTAATTTTTTCTACATGTTTTTAGTTGGCCAATTAGTTTCTTTCTATTTTTAGTAGAGATGGGGTTTTGCTCTTGCTCAGGCTGGTTTCGAACTCCCGACCTTGAGCGATCCTCTCACCTCGGCCTCCCAGAGTGCTAGGATTACAGAAGTGAGCCACCATGCCTGGCCATCTTTCATGTTTTTGACAATAACCCATCTAATAGGTATGAAGTGATATCTCACTGTGGTTTGAATTTGCATTTCCCTGATGATTAATAATGTTGAGCATAGGTCTGTTTTCCATTCCTAGAGGCCCTTAGATATTATTTCCTTTTAGCCCTTCTCCAAATCACCAAAAGATGGAAATGGCCATTGAAAAAGATAAGAAAATATGATTTATGTTTCAGAGATCATCAGAGAAAATGTACTAAATATTACAGTCTACTTGCTTCAAGTTGGGTATACTGAGGGATTAGCATTTTCTCTAAACACCACTGGGAAGATCTCTAAGATACTGATGCTAGAATCATTTGAATCATACTAGATATCCCACTTCATCTGAGAGAAGTAATTGTAGTGCATACAGGTGCTACTCCAGGATTCCACTCTAGCGTGTATCTCCCTGCAGCCGCTACATACCTAGAATGCCAAAAAGGAAGCTGGGGAAGGGTTCAAATTGTTCTGAAGCTAACCATTCCATCCCAGAGCCTCTCATTTAGAATAACTATATAGAATCTCATAGAAAATCAAATTCACCGGTGGAGTGTTTACCCTTCATAATGAGAGCATCTGAAATGAGGAAAATATTTTCTTTATGCCTCCATTATCTTATCTGTAAAAACGAGATAATCATAATATCTACCTTATATAGTTGTTGTAAAATTTAAGAGGAAATACTTTTAAGTTGTATCAGAACAGACTTTAGGAACTAGTGTTTACTAAATGTTAGCGATTATTAATAAATTTAATTGGGATTGTATTAAAAGTGTTATATTTTTTTATTTCATTAATCATATTCACTAACTCTTCTTCTATTTGGCAGGAGAGAGTCAATTTAAAACTCATCTTTTCCAAGAGTGCACTTTTCCAAATTATATTTCATTAATAATATTTCACCTTCCCTTGCAGGATTTTTCCCAGCTTGATATAGGAACATTTGACTTTAAAAAATATACATAGCATGCTTTTCTTTTTGCAGTTTTGAGCTGCTGGCAAGCTCAGTGATAAATTTAATGTGAAAGTAAAGTGTCACCTCCATTTCTGGGCATCCTGCCCATTCATACTCCAACAGTGACCAACAAAGTCACAGAAACTTGTCTTTAGATTGAAACTAAATGTTAAAATGAAAGTGGTTATAATAACTAATTAGAGTTGAGTTCCTTGAGTTCCTTTCACTTCTACACATTAATATATTAATAAGAATAATAAAATATTTTGCAATTCTTTTGTTAAGTGGGTAACTTGATATTAAATTAGTGAAATGTGCATTTAAACAAAAATGAGTTACTACTGCTGATGTATTAGAATGGATAAAATAGATTTTCAAAATAGTTTCCTTCCTTAACCATTTTAATGTTTACGTGCTGATGATAGTGGTGGGTGGCTTCTCTATCTAGAAAGATAGATCATTAGTACACTGAGCCTTCTGCGTGAGTATATTTTCAATCTCTAAAGTAGGGGGACTCTAATAACTGAAAAAGAAACTTAAAATCATTTAATATCTTAATACTTAAGAGGAAAAGGAATATGGTCAAATTATTAAGCTTTTACTTAATGAAGCCCACATTGGTGGGATGTGCATAGAAGTAGTCTTTGAAGAAAATAGTGTATAGTTTTTGTATTTTAACTTCTGTTTTCAAGGGGCAGTTAAGTTATATGACTAACAATATTGCCTTTTCCTCCAACAAACTTCTGGACACTAATTTTAACTAGTCAATTTCAGTTAATTTTCATGTGCTAGAGGAACTTCGAAGACCCAGGCTCTTTCCTCTTGACTTTTTACATCATGAAATAAAACACACATAGAGAGAGGCCCACAAACCAAGTGCTGCCTCTCAACTTACTCATAGAGCAGGCCCCTATGCAAGCATCCCATTGCCAACATCCAAGATGCCACTTGTATCAGACCTCTACTGCACAAAGGAAACTACCATCCTGAGTTTAGAGTTTGTTCGAATTTTAATAGTTGTATTGCCATATAACATATAGATAGAATTATCGCTATGTGAATACACATATGTTGCCACCACCTAAACCAAGAAATAGAAGGAGAAATAGCATCCCTAATCCCACTCACCTCCTTGTATCCCTTTCCACTTTCTATTCCTGAATTCTAACACCATAGATTAGTTTTGCCTTTTTTGGAACTTTATAAAGGAAGAACTATACAATTTGCATTTCTTCGTGTCTGGATCTTTTTGCTGAATGTTATGTTCATGTGATTCTTACACATATTGGCAATTAGGAGTACTTTTAATGCTGTATGCTAGGTCATTGTATGAGTATACTGCAATTTATTCATGTTCCTGTTCATAGATATTTGTTTGGTTCCTAGATTTTTCTATTATGAATAATTATGGTATGAAAATTTTAGTATGTGTCTTTTTGGTATATATTTCTGCAAAGCCTATATGTAAGAGTAAAATTGCTGGACCATAAGATAGAAATATAATCAGCGTTAGGAGACACTTCCAAACAATTTTCCAAGGAGTTTGCACGCATATTCACTCACATGAGCAGTACACAAAGGTTCCAGTTTCTCTACGTCCAAAGTAATATTTAATGTTGCCAGTACTTTAAATATTAGTTCTTCTGATGGGTGTGGTTTGAATTGGCATTTTGCTGCTATTTATGTTAAGAAAAGTTTTACATGTTCATTTGGAAATGCTGTATCATAAAGTGCCAGTTCATGTGTTTTTTCTGTCAGTTTTTAAAAATTGGTTCATCGCTTTTTTTCTTATTTATTAGTAAAAGTTTTATGTATTTTGTGGTAGTTCTTTGTTGGTTGTATTTATTACAAATATCTTCTCCCAAATTTTAATGTACTCTAATTTATGAATATTTACTTTAATGGTTTTACTTTTGTCTGCTCTATATGAAATCTTTTTCTCCTGAGACATGAAGAAATCCTCCTTTGTTATTTCTGGATGCTTTGTTGTTTTGTCTTTTACACTGGATAGTTGATCCTCCTGAAATTTACTTTTTTTTCTTAATTTTTATTTTTAATTATTGTGGATACATAATAGTTGCATATATTTATGGGGTACATGTGATGTTTTGATACAGACATATAGTATGCAATGATTAAATCAGTAACTGGGGTATCTATCTCCTTAAACATTTATCATTTCGTTGTGTTAGGGACATTTCTGTTCTACTCTTTTAATTATTTTTAAATGTACAATAAATTATTGTTAACTATAGTTGCCCTATTATGCTACTGAACTAGATCTTAATCATTCTATCTAACTGTATTTTTCTGTGCATTAACCATTCCCACTATATCCCCACTCCTCTTCCCAGCTTCTGGTAATCACCATTCTGTTAATACTCTCTATCTCCTTGAGTTCAATTTTTTTTGGTTCCCACATTTGAGTGAGAACATGCAATATTTGTATTTCTGTGGCTGGTTTATTTCACTTCATATAATTTCCTGCAATTCCATCCATGTTGTAGAATTTTACTTCTCTGTTGGTGTGAGATAAAGGTCAAGGTGTATTTTAATTTTTCCTATTTTTAAAATACTAATTGGTGGCTCAATGCCTTTTATGGAAAAGACTGTCTTTCCTCTACCTTTTCTTTCTTTCGTTCTTTCTTTCTTTCTTTCTTTCTTTCTTTCTTTCTTTCTTTCTTTCTTTCTTTCTATCTCTCTCTGTCTCTCTCTCTCTCTCTCTCTCTCTCTCTTTCTTTTCTTTTCTTTTCTTTCTTTTTGACAGAGTCTCACTCTGTTCCCTGGGCTAGAGTGCCGTAGCATCAGCCTAGCTCACAGCAACCTCAAACTCCTGGACTCAAGCAATCCTTCTGCTTCAGCCTCAGCCTCAATCCCAAGTAGCTGGGACTACAGGCATGTGCCACCATGCCCGGCTAATTTTTTCTATATATTTTTAGTTGGCCAATTGATTTCTTTCTATTTTTAATGGAGACGGGGTCTCACTCTTGCTCAGGCTGGTTTCAAACTCCTGACCTTGAGCAATCCTCCCGCCTCGGCCTCCCAAAGTGTTAGGATTACAGGCTTGAGCCACTGCGCCCAGCCTCTACCTTTTCATTATTCTTTATTCTTTTTCTATCTTTGATCTTCCACATAAGATGATTTTCTTCTTTTCAAGTAATTCTCTTTAAACCTTTAAGTTAAGGTCATTTAGTTTCAATTTTTATTTCCCTGATGATTAGTGACACTCATCATTTTTTCATATGTTTGTTGGCCATTTGTCTCTCCTCTTTTGAAAAGCTTCTGTTCATGTCATTTGCACACTTTTTAATGGGGTTGTTTGTTTTTTTTCTTGCTAATTTGTTTGAGTTCTTTGTAGGTTCTGAATATTATCTCTTTATCAGATATATAGTTTGCAAATGTTTTTTCCCATTCTGTAGGTTGCCTATTTGCTGTGTTGATTATGTCTTTTGCTGTGCAGAAGCTTTTTAATTTAATCAAGTCCCATTTATTTATTTTTGTCATTGGTGTAATCGTCTTTAGGGTCTTAGTCATAATTATTATTTTTTTTTTGAGACAGAGTCTTACTCTGTTTCCTGGGCTAGAGTGCCGTGGCATCAGCCTTGCTCACAGCAACCTCAAACTCCTGGGCTCAAGCAATCCTCCTGCCTCAGCCTCCCGAGTAGCTGGGACTACAGGCATGTGCCATCATGCCCAGCTAATTTTTTTCTATATATATTTTTAGTTGCTAATTTCCTTCTATTTTTTCTTTCTTTTTTTTTTTTAGTAGAGATGGGGTCTTGCTCTTGCTCAGGCTGGTCTTCAACACCAGAGCTCAAATGATCTGCCCGCCTCAGCCTCCCAGAGTGCTAATCTAGGCTGATATCTAGAAGAGTTTTTCCTATATTTTCTTCTAGAATTTTTATGGCATCATTCCTTACATTTAAGTCTTATATCTATCTTGAACTAATTTTTGTGAGTGGTGAGAGATAGGACTCCTGTTTCATTCTTCTGCATGTGGCTAATTTTCCCAGCACTATTTATTGAATAGGACTTCTTTTCCCCAATGTATGTTGCTGCTTGCTTTATCTAAGATCAGTTGGTTGTAGGTAGATGGTTTTATATCTGGGTGCTCTGTTCTGTTCCATTGGCCTATTTCTCCATTTCTGTACCAATACAGTGCTGTTTTGGTTTTTATAGCCTGGCAGTATAGGTTGAAGTCTCGTGATGTGAGGACTCCACAGTTTTTCTTTTTGCTTAAGATTACATTAGCTATTAGGGCTCTTTTTTGGTTCCAAATGAAACATAGAATCATTTTTTTCTACATCTGTGAAATATGACAGTGGTGTTAATATTTTTATGGGGATTGTGTTAAATATGTAAATCTCTCTGGGCAGTATGGAAATTTTAACAATGTTGATTCTGCTGATCCATGAACATGACATGTTTTTCCATTTGGTTACATCCTCTACAATTTCCTTTCTCAGTGTTTCATAGTTCTCCTTGTAGAGATTTTTCACCTCCTTGGTTAAGTATATTCCTCAGTATTTTATTTTCTTTGTAGCTATTGTGAATGGTATTGAGTCTTTGATTTGACTCTCAGATTGATTGTTATTGGTGTATAAAAATGCTACTGATTTGTGAGCATTGATTTTGTAACCTGAGACTTTGCTGAATTTATTTATCAATTCCAGGGGTCTCTTGGTGGAGTCTTTGGGATTTTCTAGATACAAGTTCATATCATGGGTTTTACCTCCTCATTCCTGATTTGAATACTCTTTATTTCTTTCTCTTATCTGATTGCTCTGGCTAAGATTTCCAGTACTATATTGGATAGAAGTGGTGAAAATGGGCCCTCTTGTCTTGTTTCAGTTCGTAGGAGGAATGCTTTCAACTTTTCCCCATTCGGTATGATGCTGGCTGTGGATTTTTCATATATGGCTTTTAAAATTTTGAAGTATGTTTCTTCTATGCCTAGTTTTTTGAGAGTTTTTATCATGAAAAGGTGCTGGATTTTGTCAAATGCCTTCTCTGCATCTATTGAGATGATAATATGGTCTTTGTTTTTGCTTCTGTTTCATGGTTAATCATATTTATTGCTTTACATATGTGAAACCACAATGAGATATTACCTAACCCCAGTTAGAAGGCTTTTATTAAAAAGTCTAAAAGCAATCGAGGCTGGCATGGATGCAGAAAAAAAGGAACACTTATACACTGTTTGTGCAGTGCATATTAGTACAACCTCTGTGGAAAACAGTATAGAGATTTCTCAAGGAACTGAAAGTATACCTACCATTTGATCCAGGAATCACACTACTGGGTATTTGCCCCAAAGAATAAAAGTCATTGTATCAAAAAGGCACTTGTGCTTGAATGTTTATTGCAGCACAATTCGTAATTGCAAAGATATGGAATCAACCCATGTGCCCATACATTCATGAGTGTATTAACAAAATGTGGTGTACACATATATATAATGTGGAATATTATTCAGCTATAAAAATAAATGAATTAACATCTTTTGCAGCAATTTGCATGGAAGGGCAGACCATTACCCTGAGTGAAGCATCTAAACAATGTAAAAACAAACACCACATGTACTCTCCAATAATTTGGAACTAGCTGATGGGCACAGAAAGAAGTAAAATTTTTGGAAATGAAGAAGTAGGGGATAGGAGGATAAAGAGCTACATAACATGTACAGTGAAAGCTATTCAGGTGATGGCCACACTTATAGCCCTAACAAAAGCACTATAAAAGCTACCCATGTAACAAAAGTATTTGTACACACTTAATAAAAAAATAGAAACATATATTTAAAAAGTAAGGTCGTTTGGTTACAAATTTCTGTATTTGTACTTTGTATCTGAAAATATCAATTTTTTACCTTTATTCTAATTGTATAGGGTTTTTAAAATCAGGTTCAGTTTGGGAGTTATTTTCTTTCAGCATGTTGAAAGATATATCATTTTCTTCCAATGTTTCTATCAAGAAATCCTTTGTGTTAGTGCCTTGAAGGTATTATCTTTTGTTGGAGCCCTTTTAAGAACTTCTTTCTATTTGGTTTTCAGCAGCTTCACTATGATGTACCTAGAATAGTTTTCTCTGTGCTTATTTTCATTAGGGTTCATAGTAATTCTTTCATGTGTGGTTTTATTTTCTATTGGTAATTTTAGAAAGTTCTCCGACAATACCCCTTCAAATTATTTGACTGACCCTGTCTCCTCTCCTTTTTTGCTAGTAGTTTAAAGCCTGTGTCTTACAACTGTAATATCTGGGCCTCCTATGTGTCTGTTTTTGTTGTCTATTGTTTCTTTTCACTTGCATTCATCTTGGCCTATGATGGTGTTAATTTTATTCATAAAATATACAGGGTTTTTTTTGCCAGTAACATCAGCATGCATTAGATCTATTATAACCATTACTTATGAGAAATCTGAGGAGCAGAAAACTCAAGTAACTTCTATAAGGTCGCACAGTACATGGCAGAGCCAGGTTTTGAGCAATGGTAGTCTAACCGTTATATAAGACAATGTACTTTCTCTTGTATTATGGTATACAGACTTCTTATTTACTAAACTGAAGAACTACCACTCAAAATGGCCCATTGGGTACTTTTTATTTGTTGGTCTAAGCTAGTGATGCATGTGTGATTTTCATTGCTGACAATTAGACAGTATAATACGAGATATTTGGTAAGATGTAAGACAGCAAGAGTAGATTGAAATTTTTACTCCATTGAAAATTAGCATGCATCACAACCTGGTGCAATAGTACTATGGAGTAGATATTGCAATGTCTTAGTCAAAGAACAGAAAAGTTTGTGACATCTCTGGACTTCAAAATGAGAATCCCTACTTATTAAGCCAATGTATAAGATGTGTCCCTCTAAGGATTAAAGTACAAATATTGAAAAAAATGTGTGTAAAGTTATTTTGGTATTTATACGTGTGATGAATATTTGAAATCTATTTTGGAAACTGTTATAGACATTATCTCCAATTGATAGAATACAAAATTAAACTTGGTGAGTTTAAATAACTTGCCACAATCACATAGCTAGTAAGTAACGGGTCCAGGATTCCATCCCTGTTCTCTTTCTCCAGATCCAATCTATTCACAATCCAATACTTCAGACTTCACAATTGCAAAATTAGATAATGATGTGTGTTTAAATAAGATACTGAAAATCTCTGGGGATATTAAAAAAAATCTAATTTTGACTAACAAATGGTAGCTGAGTGAACTGTATTTTAGAATTTCATGTTGATTTTAATAGAATTTTATGTAGTCATTGAATTGAACATTTTTCCCATAACATTTTGAGACTGTTTTTAATTTAAAGTCTTTTTCTCCTAGGCATGTGTATAAAACACAATTCTACTCATCAAAATCATCATCCAAAAAATTTCCCCGACAAAATGACTTTTCTAAATACAATAAGACCATTTATGATGTGTTGCTCCACTTGAGTGGAAAAATGCCTGCTGGAATTAGCTTAAGTCAATCTTTACCTGAAGATAGCAATGAAAGAGTGACTCAACTTCATTTGCGACATTCCTCACTTTTGGATTTTCTCAAGTAAGAGCCTGGATGTGCTAATTTAAGCATGTAATTATGACTTGGATACATAGATAAGTAAGTAGGTAGATAGGCAGGTAGACTTTGATATTTTTCTTTTTACTCTATATCTCTAAATAGCTCACACTTTGGGAAAATATGCATTGGTTAATAGAAAATAAGCATTTTATGATCTATTGGATTTATAATATAAGGCAAACTTAAATTTTATCATGCATCCAAATCACTGAGAGGGCTTATTAAAATAGTTTGCTGGCCCTTATAGTGCTAATTTCTATTTATAAGAAGTTTCAAGGTGTTGCTGATACTTCTGGTCCATGACTTCATTTTAGAAATCCTGATTGACAAATACATAAATCCATTGAACAAAAAAGGGATGAAACCAGTAAGCTTTATTTCTCATATTACTCATAGTATCATCTCAAGTTATGGATAGTGTGAAATTTTAGTGTGCATAGTTAATGTCTTTTAATATTAAAATAATGCACAAGTGAAAATGTCCATAAATGGTTGATAGAAATGATAGGGAAAAATACCTGTCATCATCATGTCTTCTCTGCAGAGATTAAATGGCAAGTGGCCAAGAAATGGAAAAACAATGTTTATTAAATGTCTGATAGGAGGGTTGGTGAATTTATACTGCTTCTTTAGCTTGTGTTTGCAACAGCCTTGTCCACCGAAACACCCCACATCTGTAGGCAATGTTATTACTTCTTCTTGCATGCTCCTGTATAACTAAAATGGAATTTATTACTTGTAAGTACTTATGTAGTAGGGTTAATATATTTCGAAATATATTAATGTGCTTTTCTCTTTTGCGTCTTTGTTTATGAAATCTGCTTTATAGTTGGCCAGAGATATTCATCTACCCTAGCAGGAGTGGGGATGGAGGGCAAGAAGAGGACTTTAATAGCAGGAATGCAAATGAAAGATTTTACATTCATGTTTTTTTTTAAATTTTCAAATCAGGATTTTTGAGTCCCTATTGAAAGTTTGATGGTATTGAACAAACTATTTTCATTCATTTCTTAGGCTTTCACTATCATGGTAATAGCCAAAACTGGCTTGAGTTCCTTGTGGCTTGGAAGAAAGCTAGAAGTTTCTAAGTCATTGAAGGTGACTGAGTCAATAACTAAGCAGCCTTTCATGGAGGTTGCTATATTGAGACATTAGAAGGACCCCACTGAAGGGGCAGAAAGATGGAACATGACTGGCCCTGAAGCTAAAATATGAATGGCAAAGACACAAAGATGAGGGACTCTTGGTGCTTAACGGGGCTAAAAGAAGAGACATGAGATCCCCATATCAGACATTAGCAGCATATGCCAAAATGACAGGTTTCAGGCAGAGAGGCGACACTGCTAAAGAGACTGAATATCCAGAACAGCACTCACAGACCTACATGTACAGATTATGAGTCCCCCTCTCCTGTCTCATGTGAGTCCAAATACATGGCTGATCCAGGTGCTCAGAGTTCTTACACAATTTGGAAGGCCCTCCTTTATAAAATAATATCAGATTATAAATGCAAAAATTAGATACATGGTTTTAGAAGGCAATCATGAAAGTAAAGAGACCTGAAGCAGAAAAGACACTATATTTCTCTCCCCACAACCCCTTCCTCATTAAGTGCACAGAGAAAACGTTACATGAGGACACAGAAAGCAGGCGGCCATCTACAAGCCAGGAAGAGAGGCTTCACCTGAAACCAAATTTTTTGGAGCCTTGATCTCAGACTTCTTACCTCCAGAATTATCAGAAAATACATTTTTGTTGTTTAAGATACCTAGCCTGTGGCATTTTGTTATATCAGCCCAAGCAGACCTATATGTTCATTACCAAATATCATTTGATACAATTTCACTTGTGTATAATCAATAATCATTTTCTTATGTGATTGATTTTCATTGAAAAAATAAACTTTTTTATTTATAATTACATAATGAAAAACTAAAACAGAATCAGAATATAAACATCTTGTGCCCTACATTGTAACTATAAAGCAGGATATCACAAGAATATAAAACTACTGTAACTCTTATTTTTTAATTCCATTGAGATTTTAAATAAACAGTTTATTTACCAAAGTAAATATACTTAGAAAAAGCAACTCACATCCCCTTATAAGTAAATTTAATTCTACTTATGATGTATACTTTTTTTATCTTTAAAAACTTTGTAGTATGGGTAACCATTGTGATATCTTATTTAATGGAATTGTGCCTAAGAATGAAAATATTTCAAAGAAATAGTCTAGAAGTGATCACTGGAAGATCACTACTGAACTGGGATAAAAGGGCATGGTTTTTGAATCAAGTAGATAGATGCAGGCTTACATTCCATCTCTTTTGTACACCTGTAACCTTGAACAAGTTCCTCCACTTGTTTTAGCTCTAAGTTGTTAACAGAAATAAACAAACTCTGTAAAATAATTTAAAGAGGTTTATTCTGAGCTGATTATGAGTGGTCATGGTCCAGGAAACCATAAACCCAAGAAGCCTTGAGTAAGTGATCCAAAGGAAGTTGGGTTACAGTTTGGTTTTATACATTTTAGGGAGACAGGAATTGCAGGTAAAATCATAAATCAATACATGGAAGTTATACATAGTTTCTGCCTGAAAAGGTGGGACATCTCGAAGCAGGGGTTTACAAGTCATAGGTGGGTTAAGAGATTCTTTTATTTGTAATTGGTTAAAGAAATAAAGCTTTGTTTAAGGACTTGGAGTCAGTAGAAAGGAATGCTTGAGTTAAAATAAGGGAATCTGCCATCTGTTATGTGATACTATGCCAGAGTTAAGTTGGGAAGTAAGCCACATTATACCTGCTCAATTAAAAAAAAATCCATTTAGTGAGATATATTTTTTTTAAGTCCTGACTTAAAACCTTTGATGGGCCTTAGGTACTGCTTGTGGTTCAGTATCTTATTGCCATAAAGAGTCTATTTTGTCAGTCTTATGATCTCTATTTTAACATTAATGTTGGTTTGTTTAAACTCCAGAAGGGAAGGGGTATAAAGAGGCATGTCTAAGCTCCCTTTCCATCATGGCTGGGAGCTTTGTTTTAAGGTTTTTCTGAGGTCCCCTTGGCCAAGAGGGGGTCCATTCATTCAGTGGGGGGCTTAGGATTTTATTTTTAGTTTACAGTTCAATATTTGTCAAATTGAAGATGATTCCCAAACTTGCTTGGTTGATAAAATAATTATAAATAATAAGATGTGCATTACATGACATATAGTAGATTATTATTGTTGTTACTAATTTAAATGCAATAAGTTATGCTCCAAGGTTTCATATGCTAAGATGTTTCTTTAAATTATTCCAATATAGTAACCATTAGTGGCATAGTAAAAACTGAGTCTTGTGATATGACTATCACTAAAATAGCATATTTATTTTAAAAATCCATTGTTTTATTAGAAATGAAAGTCTTGTTCACACAAGAAATGTTAAAAAGCCAGTATTTATCAATTATGCCCTCATATTTATTAGATAGAATGGAAATTTTATTAAAATTTTATAAGTCTGAAATAGAAAGCAATTGCCTTTTCTTTTAACTTTACCACTTCCTAATTTTTGATCCTTAATGATTGATTGAATAAGGTAAACTCTCTAATTCAAAAAAGGCAAAAATTCTATTGCATTTATTTAAGAAATATTGTGCTCTTAAAATCTAATGAAATGTTAACTGTGAGCAGAAGAAGGTTTGGATACTTAAGTAAATCCTCATCATATGTGTGTTATAGAAACCAAACAATTTTGTAATAACATCATTAAACTCCATGGTACTTGTGATTGTTGTGTTATTCTTATAGGATTCTTGTTGGCACAGCTCCCAGTAGTGTTGACATTAACATGAGTCGTTTCTGTTTTGACATTTTATAGTGTGAGGATGCAGGTACAGAAGAATGATTTTGACATTAAAGCCAAGCCATTCAGATTTATTTGCTCTTTATCAGCAAATACATGCCTATCAGGATATGTTGACTGTGATAAAATTACTTAACATTTAGAAAGTGGCAGCATGGTTAATAAAACTGGGTTATTACTCCAAGATATGTGCATATGTTTCATCATGGAAATGAATGTATTAAAATTCAAAGTAATCATAAATGTTATTAGCTTTCTCATTTAAATTTGATGACACAGTAGGTGAGGACTTTTGTAAAAGTGAAATATCTACTTTGTGCAATAAATGAGAAACTCACTTTTAGAGATTAAGTTAGAATATTTTAAAAAACTAATTTCTGGAGATTAAGTTTAGAATTTAATAGCTCATCATATGTAATTATGTTTTGATCTACTGGGTGTTAACTCAAAAAATATTCCGATGGGAAACCTATGGGAATGTAAAAGTGTAACCAAATCAACTATGAAAGTCAACTCTTCATAAAACTACTGACCAGGTATAAAATCTATTGACAAGACATAAATATAGATGCTGTCTTATGGACTAATGAAGCTAGGCCTTGAGATATATTTAAAATGAAAAAAAAAATTCTTGATGATAGTGTGAGCCTTTAAAGTACAAAAATGCATCCTTCATCTTCAGCTTTTACCTAGTGTCTATCTTCTGATGGACTCAAATAAATAACATGTGGGCTCCTCAAGAAATTCATATTTTAATGGTTTCCTGATAGTATTCCTTTGACTCTCAGTGGCATTTGATAGAAATGATCACTTCCTCCTCAAATCCTGTCTTGGCTGTGGAAACAAAGAAGTATGTCAGTTTCTTCATATGCCTCTGATTTGTCTGTCTTTGTTTTACTCTACAAGATTTCAACTTAATGAGGACATCACCTCATTGAGTTTCCACACACGCTTTAGGTTGGCTATTCTTGCTTAGGAATGATATTACATTAAAAGTAGGTTTTATTTAAACTTATAGTGATTTGAATATAATGAAGTTTCATAGGACTAATGCACATAAGTAAAATAATTGTCTGAAAAAAAAAAGAAAAAGGAAAATATTTCATTTCCAAACAAAAGAGCTTTATGTAGGCAGCATGATTTTTTCCAGTAGCCTACACTGGCCCAGGGCCGCATCAAACTTAACAGCTCTAGAAGCGTGATCACTGCTTCCGCTCCCACAAGAGTTTCCTTCCTTCCTTCTCTCTTCTCATTCATCTGCATTATCTTCAAGGTCTCAGTTTCCAAAATCATCTTAAACCTCTTTTCTTCTTTTTCTTTTCCCATTTCTCACTAAGCACATGACTGCAAACTCTGACGTTATCTCCAGAGTTGAGCACTAGATGTAACATTCTTCTCTGTTAAATGCTTATTGGTGAGTGGTGTTCTATCCTCACTAAGTTAGATCTAAACACCCAGATTTCCATCAGGAAACACTCTTGCCGAAATGGTGGTAGATTTTTATACAGTGGCTTTGGTGGTGATGGCTATTCATATGAAGAGTTAAAATAAAATTATTTCAGGAAACTTGACAGTGATAAAAGCATGTGTGTGTGTGTATATATATATACAACATATGCACATATATATAAAATTTTAAATGTGGTAAATTATACGCATGTAAATATATATATGCTTTTAAATGTATTAAATAATATAGATATTTGCTGATTCAGATATACTACTACAAGTTTACATAATAAAACAATGCTCTATTTTTGGATATTCTTTTTGGAAAAAATAAGTACTGAATTATATTTGGAGTTTTCTGTATTCTGGTATATGTGGTAATAGGCATTCAATAAACATTGGATGACTGATGATCTCTCTGTCCAATACTTTATTGTATTACAACTGTTTCCAAATTTTTTTCAATTTTATAATGTTATAACAATAAAATGGTTACTGCATTGACTACAAAGACTAAATCACATAACACTCTATATTCCATTAGCCTGTAATGGTCGATGATGGTGATTGTAGGCATTTAATAGGTTTCTCTCTTATTAATCAAATTCTCTAATGGAAACATCATTTCATTATTAAGGGAAGTTTTAAAAATTAATTATATAAATTTTAAATTTCAAAATTAAAATTCAACAGACATAAAAATATGACATTATTGAAATAATTAAAAGTCAATGCAAATGATATACAGATCATATTATATTATTATAATGTGGATATTTCTTTTTTAATTTCAGTACTGAAGGAGCATGTATTTCTCACGTACTGCCTGAATTTCTGTTCGAACCAGAAGATTATAAGAAATGGCTTGAAATTACGGTAAGGAAATTTCTAGGAACAATCTACACAGTTATTATTGCATGTACTGGTATTTGGCCTTTGTTAGAAGATCCCATTTCAGAGTCATTGGTCTTTACATATGAAATATTCTAAGGCTTATGCCTTTCTAGACAACCCATACTTTTTATGCGTTTGTTGAATAATCTCTGTAGAGTTCCTATGCAAAATTGATTGCATGGATTTCTTAAAAATATATAAGTAAACCTATATGAGTAATTATTTATCTGTATATGTATATATTTGCCCCACAATCAACAAGTATTTTATTAGGCTTACAAATTATGTGTGACAGAAATGTAAAAATATATAAGTAATTGCTTCTTTGAAGAATTTATAAATGAAGAATGAAGTAGAGCTATTTAAATTTTCTTTTTAAAATAAATTTTTAGAGTATATATCTTTCAAGGAAAATACTGGTTTAATTTTACCAACACTTGCGTTTTCCAGCCTTCAGTTTAAGGGGAGGATAGAGAAAAATTAAGCAAGAAATATATAGTTTTCTTAAAGTGTACAATTCATTTTCTGGAAACCTATTGAGAGGGGAATTATTTTTGAGGAGCTTTCAGACTTTAAGGCAAGTAACTCTAGTGGTCGCATTGTCACTATGTTTGCCATGTGACATGAATAGGATAGCCAGGTGCTTGCCTCTTCTTTGGCACTATGCTGAGGTCTTGTGGCCTAATCCAAAGGGTGTGGCTCTATTTTCACTGAGGGTTCAGAAGAATTTCACATCTTGTTTTGCCGCTTCTACTACAGAGTAAGCTAGTAGATGCACTGAATGAATAAATCTGACCTAAGTAAGAGACTTTGTGCTCCAGAAAGTTACCTGTGTTGATAGTTTCTACTATTGGCACATGGGGAATTAGAGGTTTTGACTCTTGTATAAAAAGAGCATGCAAATATTTTGTAAAAAGAAAAAAACTTCTATACTAAGTAGTTAAAATTTTGGACTTCCGTTTGCCTTACATTTGAATTAATGTTGTACCATTTTATTTCTTAAAGTCTTCCACTAATACCATGCCTGTGAGTTCCTGTACACATAAGGAAAAGTGTTCTGTTGTTATAGAAATGACTGAGTTTGAAGCCTGGAGTAAACGGGCATGGACAGATGTATTCCTTCAGATATACAAGGTAACATTTCCAATGTTGTTTGTTGCTGTTTTTCGGTTGAATCACATGAATGGTATATTAGTTAAAATATGGATAATGGTGCTATAAAAGATTCAAAAACACAGCGGCTTAAATGACTGATTTTTTTTTTCTCATGGAACTGTTGAGAAGTGAGTAGTTCAGAGCTAGTGGGGTATCTCTTCCATCCTCAGTACTAGGCTTTCATCTACGAGGTCCAATTTCTCTGAACAAGGAAGAGCAGGTAAAGGAGTACTAGAGGGCAAGGAGATACCTTTTAAGGATGTCACCTGAAAAATATGTCACTTGTATTTCAGATTCCACTGGGTAGAATTTAGTAGTATTGCCACATCTAGCTGCAAGAGGTGTTTAATAGTATAGTCTCTAGAATGAGTAGCTGTGGGCACATTCTGGTACTAAAAGGCATAACTACAGGATGGTTACTGGTGAAAATTATGATCTCCACCTCTAATACATAGTAGAATCTTGTTATAAAGTAATATTAACCAGGATTCATGCAATTATAGACAATACTAGGTTTTAATGAGAATCTCCAATTTACTTCATGCCAAATTGCATTTGTGGGTAGATTAACATAGTATACACTATGCCTCCGTACTCTATCTCTTTATTGTGTAAACAAGTCCTTGTTTCAGACCAAGAATCATTCCATAGGCTTTCAAATGTGGCCCTATAGATCTTGTCCACCAAGACCGATGGAGGTTTTTGCTCTGTCTTCACATTTTGCAATCACAGGTGGGTAAGCTGTAGGACTCGGAGTTAGAACACAGAAGGACTTAAATAGAAGCAAGAATTAGTAACTCAAAGGAAAGGACAAAATTAAGAGCTAAATAGTGTTCAGTATGTGCAAGACTCTGTCACTAAATGTTTTTTAATGTGATCTTATTTAATCCTTACAACCACAGTCCCCAGTTTAGAGGTGAGGAAACTAATCTCACAGGCACATATAAGCATGTCATATGAATTTGACGATATGCAATAATTTGATGTAGGTAATCCTTATTTCTTTCTTGTTCTCTGCTAGGGCCCTGGAGTCCAGGGCTCTTGTGCTGTCCTCTGGCAGTCTGAAGTCTCCACTGCAGTCAGCCACCCAGATCACCCTCTGGAGAGTTCCTTCTGCATGATTTCCCCTTTGATCCTCCTCCTCTTCCCCCATCAACCTAAACTGTCTTTCTAGCTGAATGTTAAGAAGATAAATCCTGTCTTTTCTTGGGTAATTCCCAGAGGAAGGTATAAAGGTATTTGCGACTTTCAGCCAAACATAGGTTTGGAAAAGACATTTCCTTTTTTTCATTTTTAACTCCATGCTGCATCATCTGTAATTTTGCCCACTGATAAAGAAGAGCAAATCCCAAACAGAAAAGCAGAAAATACTCTACTTTATGGGCAAAGTTAACATAATCTTGGCTTATGGCTTTTATTCACTCATTCATTTATTTATTCAGTCATTTATTCATTCATTCATGCATTCATGTATATGTTTAGTTTGTTTAATCTGTCTTTCCCATCTATCTCTCTATGGATTTAGAAACCAAGCATCACTTATAAACTGAGAACTTAATAGAATGTGAAGTACATAGTAAGTGCTCAATAAGTATTTGTTGAATGAATTCATGATAAATTATTTATTTATTTTTCCTTCCGAAAATTTTATTGGGGGAAAACTACAAAACATTTACAGTACAATGTTTACAGTCACAATTTGTAGTGAGCTGTTTTCCCAAAATATATTACCACTCAAGTTGATTTATCTTGTTACATTCAAACACCTACTTTGTCAAAGTAGTCCAGAGAGTACATACATAGTGCTCTAACTGTATCTACATACAACCAACACTCCATTTTAAGTGTACAATTAAATGATTTTCAGTGAATTTACCGAGGTGTACAGTTAATCACATAAATCAGTTTTAGAGGAATTCCTTTCCCCTATTGAGACCACTACTTCCGCTCCCCAACTACTTTTCAAGCATATCCCACCCCTCCACAGTGCCCCCCCACATCGCTCAGACGTAGGTTTACCCCCTACCCCCCAATTCCCTAGTGTTCACTCCCACCCTTTGAGCACCATAGTGTTAATCAGTCAATACCAGTTTGATGGCGAGTACAAG
>CAUYRT010068973.1:0-28743 GCA_963574885.1 Lepilemur ruficaudatus | reverse complement strand
TGTTTCCAAGAGTAGCCTATGGAATCTGATCAGTTACTTTAAAAAAATGACTCCTTATTTTTTAAATGTTTCCACATTTTTTGCTTGTGGAAAGACTGTTTTCATATGTTATACTCAGATAAAGAATTTAAATGGCATTATGAATAAATTAATATAAAATGATTACCTCCGGTATTGACAGGTTTGAACTTGCACTCCTTAAGGAACAGCCATAATCCTCTGAATGACTGCATTAATTACTGACTGTCCTTAGTCCATTGGAAGCTTTTGTTTATAGGAATTGGTAGGGCTCATTTTGGTTTTGTTGAAACGACGTCTAACTATAAATTAGCTGTGGATATCAGGTGCTTCTGATGAGCTGCAAATGTATATCTGACTCGTGGGAAACTTCATAGGTTTCCTTATCTATCGTGTAGATGATTATATATGGGTACATTTACAAAAATAAGAGTGGGATTTTTTCCCTTCAACTTGAATATTATCCCTACGTATTGCATGAATGAGAGATTTCCCATATTTCCATCAGAGTAATAAATATACTTGCTTTAATTCTTAAGCATAAATGAACATGATATAAAAAATATGCTGAATTACTTGTGAAGAATGCATTTAAAGCTATTTTAAATGTGTTTTTATTTGTAAGACATTACTTATTAAGAAATTTGTTATTATGCTTACTGTTCTAATCTGGTGGTAAAGGTAGTCTTAAGAATTTGCAAGTACTTTAGATTTTCAAAACTGAATGAGAGAGAAAATTGTATAACCATCCTGCTGTTCCTTTAGTGCAATACAATAAAACTCTGAAATTAAGACTCACTTTCAGCGCATTGTTTTAAAGATTACAAATAGCTATTTCCTAAACTTGCTTAATCCATAATAAAGACATATTACTGTCATTTTTTTAAAAAGTAAAGTATTAAGTTGTGGTTTTTCCTAAAAATACCATGCCTGGATCTAAAGAGGAAAATTTTTAAATGGTCATGCATGTTACCCTCTGTTGTCATTTGACAAGAGTCATAAACATTGATGGCACAGCATCATCATTTCTCTTACCAATTTGAAAAAATTATGGCACTCAAAATGTTTTATTTATTTATTTTTCAAACAGCAATTTTAAGGTAAAGTGGCTTGTAAATTTTTTGAGTTTTTGCTGCTTGTAAGACAGGTAAATTATGGCTAAAGTGGTATAAGGGTAGAAACTATTTGAATACCGATATCTAAATGTTATTCATGACATTTGTTGGTTTTCACAATGCTTAACTGGTATTCCCCACTCCCCATTCCAGGGTAGAGGGGAGTTTGGTCCCAGACTATATTCATGTTTTTGTAAGCATTCTTGTGCTTTATTTGGGATGAGGAAGTGAATGCAATTGAAAATAGTGTAAGTGGTTCAGAAGTTTCTTGAACAAGGATCAAAGAAAGAAAAACCAATATATAGAAATTTCACATAGTGATCAAGGGTGTTTGTGAAAGTCTTAATCTAAGAGCTTCTTGAATTAGATGCTGTTTTATTCTCTACTAGTGAAAAAGTGCTTTATTCCAGTGCTTCCCCACCTTTGGGAGAGAATAGCTGTTACTGTTTTGGGTTGGGTGATGGGGGTGAGTATGTTGAAGCAAAGGATGTAGAACCAGAAGAATGAGGAGAGTCGAACAGTTTCATAATCAGGAAAGCTTTAAAGACCTTATATTTTATAGTCTGGAGAACACCTAGAGAGATCTGACTATTCATCAATTCATGCAGTAAATTTTTGAGCACTTGCTAGGCACTGAAGATTCATGCCTTGAGTGTGAGCAGTCAGTTTCTAATCCACCTAATTATGTCAGTACCCACTCATTTTTCTTTCTTGTTCACAAGTACTTTTGATCACGAGAGACCTGGCCAAGTCTTTTAGAGTCCCCGTAGGTTTCTTGGGGCTGTTTCTTCAATATTCCTGTCATAGTATTTTTGTAAACACTTGCTGTTTTAGCAAATAGTACTTTCCTTTATAAATTTTACAAACATCCTTTTAATCTATTCCAGAATATTCTCCAGGATTAATGCAAAAAGTATACTGGTTGGAATTTGTGGAAGCCACTTTCTCATGCTTCCAAAATTAGATATGTAGTCCTCAGCTGATGCTCAAAGATGAGACAGTGAGGTTCACCCATCTCTGTGGTAGGTTGTTAGTTCCTGAGCACGTAAGTGATTAGAAGATTGAGTACTTGGGTGCTCTTATAATATCTACCCACGTTTACTGTTTGTGTTTTATGAAATTAAATCACCAAGAGAAAGCAGAAATAAAATACTTGCATTTGACAGTATCCCACTTGCTCTTTTCCTCGCTTTGAATTTAATTTGTTTTCCACTTTAATCTGTTAGGGGTAGCCCTAGCTTTCTGTTATTCCTGCAGGTTCAACTGAGGTTCAGTTAGCCTGGGTTTATAATCCTTTCCAGTTTATGTTAAGTGTTCCATGTGCAGTGTCAGCTGTTTATTTAGGTACTCTTTTTTTTTTTTCCCCTTGTTACAGTTACTTTTGATATGTGCTTCAGTTTATCTTTAGGAGCTTTCGAGCTCTTAGAAACCATTTTCCCCATTTGTGCTTATTTTATTGCATCTAGTGTCACTGGGGTTATATCTATACCAACAACTTTGTTGCTATGGATACTACAGATTCTCCTGAATTAAGAATCTTCTGTTTAATAATAAATGTAGCCTGTTTAGCAGTTATTCTACTGAGTAGTAATGTCATGGCAATATGCCCCTTTATTACTAAAGAGGTAGAGGGGTAGAAACTATTTGAATACCCATATCTAAATATTAATGACATTTGATGGTTTTTACAATGCTTACCTGGTATTCCCCACTTCCCATTCCAGAGTAGAGGAGAGTTTTGGTCCCAAGCTATATTCAAACTGCTAATTTGTTTGAAGTTTGAGTTATTTTTCATGAGAAGGGGAAGTCATAGGAAATGACCAGACAAATCCACTTTTGACATGTATACATTATCAAGTATTAGGCAGTTTTAAAGCCTTACCAAGTCTATGAACTGTCAGCCCTACCAATCAAGTGCAAATATGGGGATAATGGTTTTTCACAGGGCAACAAAGTACATGGTAGTTTGTACATGTGTCTCTTTTAAAGCCTGTTCACTGTTTTCATGCTATTAGCTCTCATAGAGCTCTTCTCTGCTCCCCAAATCAACATATTTTGAAGGTATGTCAAATATTTGCATAGAAAGGAAATAGAACTGTATGTGCTTTGAAACTGGCAGAATACTTTCCTTTGTATGACATTTTTCTTTGCCTCCAATTATATGTTCATGAAGTGCATTCATGGAATAAATATTATTGCCGCAGTACAAATAATGACTTCTCTGTATCTCTCGTACCCTGCAGGGGTGAGCTTTCATTTTAGTTGTGTCTGTATCTTAGCAGTATGATATATCAAGCCTATTCAAATGATGATCTGTATTAAAAAGTATAGAGTTTACTTATATCATTTAACATCCACAAATGTGCATCTCTCAGTAATCAGTTTCCTAGTATAATTATAGATCAGAAATTTTGATGGCAAAAATATTCTAAAACAACACTCCTTTGAGAGGGAAAAATATTGATACTTCGTCTAGCAATGTTCATAAAAGTACTCACGTTCATCCTCTTTGGAAATATTAATTATATTAGTCTTAAATAATTCAAAGTTCTCTTGCTCAAACCAATCATTGATCTGCAGTCAGACCAGCAGCTTATAAGTCTTTGGTACTAACAGTATAGTTCAGAAGATGGTTCTGAACTAATACTCCAGAGTAATGCCAAGAGAAAAAATGTGGTTCTATTTCTGGATATATTGACTAGCTTTCTTATAGCAGTTTTACTCTAAAATTCAGAGTTCTAAAGCTAAATGTCTAAAAGTAGTAAATAACTGCTACTTGTTCTGGTGTTGAAAAATAGTGTTAACCATATATGGTGATTGATCTGTGAGATTGGAGTGAAGGTTTTGTCCTGCATTAATTTTATTAACACACATTGTAGAAGATGTAGAGGACATATTGACATGCAAGAGTGAAATGCATCTCTTATAATGTTAATTGTACAATGCTATTTCTAAATATTTAAATTTCTTTGGTTGCCATGTTCATGTACTCTGGAGAAGAAAAATTTCTTAAATAGACTGATGACTAGGCAGAACCTAAAACTACTAAGAGAAACATAAAATGTCATTAGCTATCTATGCTCATGGTTTATTAAAATCTAAGTTTTAACCTTAATGGTGCTATATCACTGTCCAAAGAAAAAGCCCTTAGGTAGCCCTACCTTACTTAGAGCTTGCTTATTTTGCTTTTGTATATTTAATAAAAACTGTCTCAAATGTTTCCTTGTGTAGTTTATGGGTAGTGGTTAAGTCTGTGTGTCAATTTCACATGTTGCTAACTCTGGCTTGTCTCTGATCAGGACTCTAGATTGTCCCTCTACTCCCTCCCCCCATTGTATTGGGGGATATCACACAGGTTAAGCAGGGAAAACACTTTTCCTGGAATGTTGGAATTACGTTATTTAACTCAATAATTACATTAATATTTCAGTAGTTACATCTCACATTTCTCTGTTATGGGGTAATTGGTATTTTCCCTCATACTTAGTATTAAAGTAGTTTAGTCAAGCATTGTAAGTGTAGAAGGCTTAATTGGCACTTATAGAAATTGAGATATGCATGTACTTTGAAAATTTAATTGACTGTTAAAAGGATTTGATTAATCTATGCCAATATTTTTTCTTCATTTTGCTAAGTATTCATGAATAAGCTATATATTGGGTGAAAGTTAATACAGATATTCTTTGGATTATGTTGGGTTATAAACCCATCATAAGTTGAAAATACATTTAATTCACTTAACCTACCAAATATAGCTTAGCCTATCGGCCTAATTTAAATGTGCTAGGAACACTTACATTAGGCTACAGTTGGACAAAATCATCTAATACAAAGCCTATTTTATAATAAAGTGTTGAATATCTCATGAAATTTATTGAATACTACTGAAAGTGGGAAAAAATGTATGGGTACTTGAACTGTAGTTTCTACTGAATGCCCAACACGTTCACACTGTCATAAAGTCAGAAAATTCTAAGTTGAATCATTGTAAGTTGGGGACCATCTGTATGAGACTTGCTAATGTCAGTTGCGATGACTGTCTAAAGTTTGTGATTTTAAATTGTATTTGGTTGTAATGCCAAAATCAGAGAAGGCCAATCAGTTATTGCAGTGTGTGCTTTAAAAAAATAACTTTCTTGCCAGAACACTTGGCATTTATTATATGAGAAAAGAAATCCCTAGGTTAAACATTTAGATACTGGTGGGATATGTGATGCTCCTCTTTTCCTCAGTATCTTCATAGAATCTTAAGTTCTAGAAGCAGTCAGTGTATATATGAAAGTAGTCAGCTTTCCTTATCCAAAGGTTCCTCATCCATGGATTCAACTGAACTTGGATTGAAAATATTTGGGAAAAAACCCCAAATACAAATGAAAATGATACAGTATAGCAACTATTTATAAAGCCTTTATATTGCATTAGGTAATATAAGTGATCTAGAGATTATTTAAATTATATGGGATATGCATAGGTTATATATAAATACGCCATTTTATATAAGGGACCCGAACATCCATGGATTTTGGTATCCACCGGAGGCGGGGGGCCTGGAACTAATCCTGTAAGTATAGGATTCCAAGGGACGACTATTAAAATATTGATTTTTATATCACAGTACATACCAGTATTCTGGTCTGAAGTTCCCAAACAGCACTGGTAATTGTTTTGGAATATTCCCTAATGAAAGTAGTTCATTGTCAGCACGAAGAGTATGAGACAAAATAAGGCTTTTGGTCATTGTATGATTATTTAAAAACTAAATTTTTATGTGGTGAAACTTTGTCTTTTGTGGAAGTGCCTATGAGTCTGCAACCTGGTTGTAGTAGCCAAATGACCCAATGTTCAAATGTGTGACTACCAGTAGCCAAGAGAGACACAGGACTACTGTGTGCTGTACTGAAACTACTGATGTCGGCTAAAACAGATGGCTTTGACTCATTGTGTGATCCTTGTCTCCAGCCCAAATGGCTGCTTTGGTAGCTGAAAGTTGAATTTAAACAAAAAGATAGGTTCAATAGTATAGGGTGAGGTGAAGGAGTATGAAAATTAGAGATTGTTAATGTGTAGCTAAATACTCTATAAATGTGAAAGAGGTTTTAAATTCATTCTTTGTAGTTCCTAAGGTGGAAAAAAGTGGAGCACGTATCTGAACAAATGAATTCTTCATCTCTGAAAATGTTCCAGCATATACTGAATAAAGACATGTGGTGCTGATCCAGTATGGGGAGGGAGGTGACCAGAAGGTTCAGGATCATTTACGATTCTATAGGTCTGTGAAGTGAAAAACAATGGAAGAGCGCTGGCACTCTGAGAGGCCAAGGCAGTAGGATTGCTTGAGGTTAGGAGTTGGAGACCAGACTGAGCAAGAGTGAGACCCCTATCTCTACTAAAAAAAAAAATAGAAAAATTAGCCAGCCGTGGTGGTACACACCCATAGTCCCAGCTACTGGGGAGGCTGAGGCAGGAGGATTGCTTCAGCCCAGGAGTTTGAGGTTGTAGTGAGCTGATGATGCCACTGCACTCTAGCTGGGGCCACAGAATGAGACTGTCTCAAAAGAAGAAAAACAATTCCAGGAGGAATAGTGGGTAAAAGTTAGAAATAGTAAAATGAAGTAAAAGTGTAGTAAATAATATTAATAAAAATAATGCAAATATTTTTCCATATGCTTTTTTTTTTTTAGCATTACCTCCAGGTAAAATACACCAAAGCAGCCGGTGCATTTCTAAAAGGAAATTGTATACTAATTTTCCCTCTGCTATCAGAGATGAAAGACACAATGAATTTTGTCAATAAAAGCTTTAGGAATATCTGCACATATACATTTACATTCAAGTTGATAACGCTAGTAGTGTCATTTCAATACAAATTATGCTAGAGAAACCTTAAATTTCAGACATGGTCATATATATGCTGTTTGAACTTCTTTATCTTGATACAGATCTTGATAGTGCATCTCTTGATAACAGATGTGCAGCTAGTTTGTCCCGAAACTCATGAAGGTAATTGTATTGCTAAAAAAGTAAAGATATGTTGAAATACATTGTAGAAAACTGTTACCAAAGTAGACAGGAAGACTAGTAGGAATCAAAAAGATATTTGCTAAGAACAATTTTACATCTTTTTGGGTAAGGAAGCATTTGTACCATGGGTAAGTTTTATCTTTCAGTAAAGCTGTATACAGTGTGAAAAGCTATTATTTTAAAAATCTCTAAACAGCAGAAGGTAGCATGAAATACACATGAATATTTTATAAGACTGTAAAATCCTTTATCTCTTTACTTGTAGGACCAAATAACATTAAAAACACATCATAATGGCATTATTTTTGCTAATAATTTTTTTTTTTAACCTGGGGAGTGAATAAGGAGGAAAGGGCACTTACTGTAGCAATTAACGGTGGTATATTCAAGAAAATCCATTTCTTAATTTATAGAAGCCCAAGTCATCTGCTTTTTGTGATGACATAATCCATTTGGAACAATTTTCATAGACAGTATTTTTTAAAAACCCCGCTAACAGATAAGCAAAATAAAAGCCTTAAATAATTTATTTGGAGTTTTAATAGCTTTACAGAGGATATTGTTACTCTGCTAATCATCTCATTTCATATCCGTATTGAGAAGCTGAAACTATGCTTAACTTACACTAACATAGAGATAAAGCCTATTTGCTATAGAATGCTGAGGTGATTAAATTGACAGTCCATATTAATGTAGGCTTAATTCTCTCCAGTATTAAAGATATAAAACATATGCATATCCATACATGTATTTGACTATGCATTTTGTTTCAAAGAGAAGAGAGACTCAAACTTTTTGGATTTGCAACAGCATTTGATTTTAAAATAAGGGGAGTTCTTTGTTTTCAGAATCTGTCCAGGGAAGTGGATTCTGTATGGATTATTTTGTGACTGACCTTATTTAAGCCCTAAGAATCAAGTTGCTTGGTGAATTTATCACTAATTATAATACTTTGCTGTACGTGACACTGGGTTAGACCTTTAACCCTGGGAAGGTGGACTCAAGCCCAAGGAGCTGCCTAACAGCCAGGATTCTTTAGTATCCACTTCTGATGGATAGGTACTAATGCTGAGACAAGGTGTGTGGGAAAGGAAGGCAAATTAGTTTCATAGATCTACAGATAAAGTCTGCTGAATCTTTTCAGTAAGATGATTATTATATAATAATATCCTTGGCATTGCTACTGCAGTGATTTTGAAGTGTTAGGGGAACGTAAATGTGGAAGATGTCGCTTTACTTATCCACAGCAAAGGATAATTAGCACCGCTTTACATTTTTTGTATTATAGTCATTTGTCTATCTTTATTAAATGTTTTGGTGATATAATAGGATCTTTCTTAGATCTTTTTGGTTAAGAATTTACCTAAGAAACTACCAAGTTTATTGTAACCATCTCATCGTTTCCAGTGAGAGGATCCATTCCCCAAACTGAATGGGGCAAAAACTGAGCAGTAGTAGACCCTTGAAGGGTAAACTGGAAAGTTCAAATTTTTTCATTATTTTGTTTGAAATACTTGTTTTATGTATTATGTATTTTGCAGATATCTGGGTTATGTTTAAACATAAATTTAAAAAATTAAAAACATAAGTAACATTTGAATAACAGAGTGCTATGGAATTTTATTTTACTGCCCTTTTGGCTGTGTGTTCCACTCACTGTAGTCATAACAGTCTGCCCCTAACCACATCAGCAAGCACAACCTCCTTACCTTGATAGTCTGTATGGCCCCAGACCCTCTTATATCTCGCAGGCTGTCTATGGCTTGCTGTGGGGTTACCGTGTCAGACAGGTACAGAAGGAGACAAGCAGCTACTAATGGAACATGACAGAAAAATAATATATTACTAAATAAGAGAGCAGAACATTTTATATTTAATTAGACTTCTGTTGATAACAGAAGACTCAGTTTGGTGTAATTGTTCCAAATGAATTAGTAGACAGACTTTTAATGTACTTTTGACAGTTAAATCATGATCTGAAATGACAGTGTGGTTGAATTAAAGTTTAACACTGGCATTCTGTATTTTTACCCTGCTCTATTGAGATATAATTCAGATGCCATACACTTCGTCCATTTAATGTGTAAAATTCAGTGATCTTCAGTATATTCAAAGATTTGTGCAACCATCACCAATTTTAGAACATTTTCATCACCTTAAAAATAAACACTGTACCCTTTTGCTATCATCCCACTATTACTCCATCAACCCCTGCCCTAGCAACCACTAATCTTCCTGCCTCTATAGATCTGCCTACTCTGGACATTTCATGTAGATGGAATCCTACGATATGTGGTCTTTTGTGACTGACTTCTTTCACTTAGCATAACATGTTCAGGGTTCTTATATATTGAAGCATGTATCCATACTTCATTCCTTTTTATGATTAATATTCCGTTGTATGGCTATATCACATTGTGCTTATCCATTCGTCAGTTGTTAGATATTTAGGCCGTTTCCATTTATGGCTAGTATGATTAATGCTGCTATAAATATTTGTGTACAAGTTTTTGTGTATGTTTTCATGTTGGGGAGGATATATACCTTGGATTGGAACTGCTGGGTCATATGGTAATTATGTTTAACTGTTTGAGGAACTATTGTCAGACTGTTTTCCAAAGCAGCGCACCATTTTACATTCCTACCAGCAGTGTATGTGGGTTCCAATTTCTCCACGTCCTTGCCAACACTTATTTTTCATTTTTTTTTTTTTATAATAGCCAGCCCCATGGGTGTCAAGTGGTATCTATTGTGGTTTGGACTTGCATTTCCTGATGGCTAATGATGTTGGGCATCTTTTCATGTGCTTATTGGCCATTTGTATATTTTGTTTGGAGAAAGGTTTATTTAGGCCCTTTGCCCATTTTTAAATTGGGTTGTTTGTCTTTTCATTCCTGAGTTGTAAGAGGTCTTTATATATTCTGGATACAAGTCTCTTATCAAATATATGGCTTGCAAATATTTTTTCCCATTCAATGGGTTGTCTTTCATTTTGATAGTGTCCTCTGGAAAACAAAGTTTTTAATTTTGATGCTGCCAACACTGAAAGGAATAACTGTTACTCCAGTGTGGCATTTCATGAACTGTTTTTGTTTTTCCCAGCACATTTAAAAATCATATAGTAATTAACTTTGTTTTCATACTTATGTTACCCATGGATATTATTAATATTTAGAAGTTACTGTCAGTATCATAACACCTACATAGGGAGAACATTAGAAAACATTAAAAAAAAAAGATGCAGGGGCTAAGACTTGTAAGTGATGTTTTACAGAATCTTCCAAAGCAATGCTGAAAATCCCTCCCACTCCCATACAAGCTTTTTAGGGAATACCAAGTTTAGGGCCTTAAATAATCCTTTGAATCTTAGCAAACTTATATTGTATTTTGTTTCATTTTAATGCAAAGTGAGTATATGGTCCAGAAACAGGAGTTTGCCTACTTTGAGGTTAAATTAATAATGAAAATATTTTCTTACCAAGACAAGATCTGCCAAGTCCTCCATAACAGCTGAAAGGGAAATACAGTTTTCAACTTCGTCCATTTTCACTCCATTCCTATTTACAACTAAAGACTTGCTCTTTCTGCATTTTATTTGTAACTCTAATGCCTAGCACAGTGCCTCACACACAAAGATTACTAAATATATTTGAATTAATTAAGAGCAAAGTATGTTTATTTCTTTGTTGGGAGGGTCACCTCTAAGGGTCAAGGTAGGCAGGGTCTTTTCGTTGACCTCTTTAAACCTCAAGATCCACATGTGCAGAATAGAGCATGTTACTAAATAGACAGAAATCAGACTGTTTTTACCAGATGCTGCTTTGATGATTTTCCTCTATCTAAACAAAACCTGAGTGATTACGGGGCAAATGCTATTCATATAATAACCCTTCATTTATCTAAAACGAAGTAGCATATCACAGAGGTCTAGAATATGGGCTCTGGAGTCCCACCACCTGACTTTGGGTCCTAGATCAGTCACTTATTAGATATGTAAAGCTAAGCAAGTTATTTAATCTATTTGAGGCTCAGCCTTTCACCTATAAAATGGTGATAATAGCACCTACATCACAGTGAGGATTAAATGAGGTTCACTTACAAATGACTGAGCATATGTAAAGGGCTTGGAATGGAGCCTGGCATACAGTAATAAGTAAATGAATGTTAGCTGCTATTATCTAGCATTGTGAAGAAATTAGCAGTTTTGCACAATTGGATTTTCCAGAAAAATGAAGATTAACCCTCAGCAGCAAACCATTCAATTTAAGCATTTTAAAATATCCTAAAAAACATATTACATGCTTCCTAACTTATGTAGAGGGTATACTGAACCTAATTTAGTACAGATGACTTGTCATCATGAACATCAATTACTGTAGTATACTGTAGATAAAGCTCTAGATACATATCTTGCTATAGGATGTAAGACAGAGGACAAAATAGGTACCGACCTCTAGAGTTACTCATGAACTTGCTGTCTACAAAGTATCCCAGATGTAGTCCTGTTTTAGAGAGATCTGGATCTACCATATGAAGGTAGAGAGAGAAACACTTAAGTGGCTTTCTGCAAGACTAATATTACTTTATACTTCTCGCTTTCATTTTTTCTCTTGTATTTGATGAATTCCTGCTCACCTTTTAAACCCAGCTCAAATTTCATTTCCTGAAATGCCTTTGTGCTCTTATAGAAATGGCCACTCTCTTGTGTGCTGCCTCTTCTGTGTACACACCTGGGCCAATCTTACTGCACTTCCACGGTAGTGTTGTTAGCTGCGGTTCCTTCAGAATGGGAACCGTGCCTCATTTTGTAGTCTTGGTGTTTAGCACACAATAGTTGTTATAGGTTAAATTATGTCCTCCCGGAATATGTGCTTAAGTCCTTATCCCCGGTTCTTATGAATGTAACCTTATTTGGAAATAGGGTCTTTGCGGATATATTCAAGTTAAGATGAATTAGGGGAGGCCCTAATCCTATACGACTAGTGTCCTCACAAGAAGAAAATGTCATATGAAGACACAGACATGCAGAGAATCACGTGATGACAGAGGCAGAGGATGGAGTGATGCAGCTACAAGCCAAGGAATGCCAAGGATGGATGGCCACCACCAGAAGCTAGGAAGGGGCAAGGAAGGACCCTACTCAGAGCCTCAGAGGGAACGTGGCCCTGCTGATACCCTGATTTTGCTGATACCCTGAGCTCCCTGAACTAGAGAGAGAATACATTTCTATTATTTTAAGCTACCCAGTTTGTGGTGCTTTGTTATAATAGCCCAAGGAAACTGTGTAATGCACTTATCCACAGCACCACTTCTATTTTTTGCCATGCTACCATCTACTGCCCATTGCTGCTCTCATCTTCCTTTCTCCAAGCTACCTTTTTCTTCTTGCCTCATTTCCCCCCTTTCCTTAACCCATTTTATTGTTTTAAACTTTCACACCAGCAGCTTGTATTTTTGCAGTCCTTGACAAACAATGAGTCCCTCTTTCATTCTGGTAGCGAATTCATATCATCAAATAGCAAGAAAGTCAAGAATATCATTTTCAAGTCATATTTTTAAGATTACTCACTACTTACAGATGACTTTTTTGCTAATTTTGAAAAATTGACTTTTTTGCTATTGAAAGCAAGTATGCAATTTGACAGGCTGACCAATAAGTGTGATGTTACAGTAGAACAAGAATGATGCCCTGTCTTTTTTTTGGTGGTGGTGGTGGGGAGGATCCCAATACTGCAACTAAAGTTCTAAGAAAAAAAGAAAGGAAAAAGAAACCTGTAACCTTGTTCTGAAAATTTCCAGATCTACTCAGTTATTGTCCTTACTCTTGAAAAGTAATAACAGGAAATATCTGGGGGCTTACTCTGTACCAGACATTGTGCTAGTACTTTTCATGCATTATCTCCTTTTAATCCTTGCAACAAACTATGAGGTAGGTAATAATGAATAGGGTTGCAATAATTCGAGAAATCGTTTTGACTGGGACACTTTTCATCTAGCATATGGAGAAAAGGAGAACGTACTGTATTAAAGTTTTTCGGTTATTTTTAAGGCAGATTGCAAGTTCCTCCATTATTTCACAGCAGCTAGGTATGTCAGGAGTCCCTCCATCTGGGATTGGGTGATGATGAGTGGTAATTCCATACTGCTGGTAGAAGTCCAAAAGGTTTGGGACTCTATATTTTGACAGTTCCCCTCTGGTGCAGAAAACAAATATGTCTTGTATACCATAGCTCTTTAGTTCTTCTGCCAATAGACCAAGATACACACAGACACACACATAGAAAACATTACAAATTTAAATACAGTCAAGAGGGCGAATACAGAGTCAAGTTTCTTAAGCCAAACCTAATAACAAATGATAACCTATAAATTTGATGTGTCTATTGATAATATCTGAATCGAAAGGTGATTGCAATTAAACCTGACTTTATAAATCAAAATGATTTTTAAGGAATGAATTTCAAGATGAGTCAATTGCTCTTCTTGAAAAAAAAAAAAATGAGACAGAGTCTTGCTTTATTGTCCACGCTAGAGTGCAGTGGCATCATCATAGCTCACTGCAGCCTCAGACTCCTGAGCTCAAGCAATTCTTCTGCCTCGGCTTTCCAGAGTGGTAGGATTACAGGCATGAGCCACAGCGCCTGGCCGCAAAAATTTTTTTGTGATAAATACTGCTTTAAAATAAATATTAAGTACACTAAATATTTAAAAATAAACCCTTGAGAAGGAATAATAGCACATTCTTTTCTTTTTCTCACAAAATCAACCACATTTGCTACTTCATCACTTTGCTGTTTGTTTTACCCTAAGTATTGTATTAACATAAAAAATCTCCAGCATGGCCCTGGTGCCAGAGCTCTTGTATTCTCCCTTATATCTGCACTGTATCACACCATTGTGTATTTAATTTTATGAACTAGATTTCTAGAAAATAAGGCACTAACTGTATTAAGCTTATGTAGTTATTTTCACCATAATGATATGAGCCAAGAAATATTACTACAGGCATTTGATGTACTGGAACATCGTTATGGGGGCAATATTCACTATAGAGCATTTGGTTCAAAGTAAATAATTCTGGCTGATCTAAGCCCCCCACCGCTGCCCTCTCCCTGCCCCTAAATCTAAGGACATTTAGCTATTTCAGTACAAAGTGCTAGTCTCATGAAGCTAGTCCAAATCTGAGATGTACTGTAAGTGTAAAACACATACCTAATTTCAAAGACTAAGAAAATTATCTCAGTAATTAGTTTTACACTTAAAACCTATTGAAATGGTAATCTTTAGGATATCTTAGGTTAAATAAAATATATTAAAATTAATTTCACCTGTTTTTACTTTCTTACTGTGGCAGATAGAAAATGGTTACGTATATGGCTTCCATTTGTGGCTCTCATTTTATTTCTCTTGGACAGTACTGCTCTAGATCAACCTATTATCATTTTGTACTTGTAAAATAATTTAACCTGTAGTTAACATACCTAACCATTTTTAAGAGAGTAGGTAATTTTCTATTTGCCTCCGGTACACATTTGATAATTTTTATTATACAGTGGTTTCCAAATTTTCCTAGAAAGGACTGAGGAGGTACCACAGGAACTGCCGCAGAGAGATTCTAGGTCTTCCCCCATCAAACATTTTGGTCTGTTTTATATATTGGATTCTATTTAATATTTCATTGCAAAAAAAAAAGTTTTTGAGAAAAATTAGAAACCCCTTTAATAGAAGATACTAAATAAATATAGCATTCCAAAATGTACAAGACTGATCTTGAACCAATGATTTAAATTGCATATAATTTGCTTATGGTTTAACTGTTGTCCAAATAGGAATTTCCTACCATGGTGGGTATGTCTAAAGCAGAAAATCTATAAATCTGCAAAGGTCAACTCATCTATTAGCCTCTTTAAGTCATTTTTGGTAGGTGAGGAATAAATTCTAAAGGTACATTAGCAAACTGACATTCTAGAATAACCAGGAAAAGATTTTAAGATTTAAAAAATCTGTACTGGTCAGATCAAGCAATACAGACATTTTTAGTTTGTGTATTATAAGGATATTGGTAGGACTAGGAGGCCTGAGATATTCCAGGCCAACCAGAATAAAATATTTTGAAAATCCACATCCCTCTATCATGCAATATATAAATTCCAAATTGGGGTTAATTATCAGGATTATTAGACTTGAGGCTATAATGGTAAGAACATCCTTGGGCATGTGATAATCAGTTCTCACTCCATCTTTCCCACCTAGATGCTGGCTCTCTACATTTTCTATCCAGGATGGAAATTTCACTACTACCTTGGGGTTCCCAGCTCAGGCTTAATTTCTACTACCACAGTCAAGGCTGTAAGGAATGGTATGTTCAAAAATCTGGGCAGTGCAATATGTCAGTTTTCTATTTACATACTTTTCTTACTCTAACTTCAAATGCAGTTTAATATAACTGCAACAGTCAGTGAAAAGCAACACCACGTTTAGGTAAATGATGAGTCCTTGGTGCCCTTCACAAATATCTCTTCACACGTTAGAATAAATCTATAGTTGGAAACTTCACAAAATATTGAACATTTATTGGTATATTGAAAAAAAAAAAGACTACAATCCTTTTGACAAAGAGATTTTCAGCATTATTTTTTTTCAATATGGTTGTCTCATATTATACCTACCTGTATCTTTTTGGATATTTCTTCTAATATCTTTAAATTTACAACCTATAAGTAGTAATAAGGCAAGTAAAAAAGTCAGTTTTGGTGATATATAACAAGTATATTTAAACACTTATATAGCTACTTTAGAAAGTCATTCCACATGATCATTTATATGTTTTAATTCCATTCTGAATGTGAATTTCAATTTCTTATATTTTTAGGAATATAATTACAGGGATTCATTCTAATCAAGGATTCTTTATTCATGTCCTTTCTATAACATGCACCTGGCTCACTTGTTAGTAAGTAGTCCTCAGTTTCACTTGTACCCCAATATTTTATTAAGATAGATAAATCAGAACTTTAGAGCTGTGAATGCAGATCTGGGAAGGGTTGAAGAGTAGATCTATGTTCCTTTATCTCTATAGCTCAACATGAGGGCTTCCAAAAGTGAGTTCCCCAGTGCTGATGGTCTATGCAATTCTCATATTGCCCAGTGCAGAGAATGATATGTTAGCTGACAAGAAAACTGCTCTAAATATATTGATAGGAAGCCAATTGTAGTGTTACCTACCTGGAAGAGCACATAAACCGAGAAACTGAGAACAATTCACTCGTGACAGAGGTAGCCTGAAAAGAATAATTTATCAAGTTTAGTTCAGTTTTTTAAAAAGTTATAAATGGAAATTCAACCTAACCAACATGGGTGCTTGCCACGGAAGCAGGGTGTGTTAAAGTTTTATAGTAGTCCCAAAACAAAAATTCATAGTTAAGATATCAATGTGTTGGTCACAAAAAAGACCTAAAAAGACTGAAAAATTTAAAACAGGGACTTAATTTGCTTAGTTACTATTTAAGTCTTTAAAATAGCAAGTTAATTTAAATTTACCTCTAAGACAATGATGCTTAGACAGCCAAGAGGTAGTATACAGTGTACTTAAGTTATTTTGTAGTATGTTACCTGAGATGTTTTGTATTAGTAACCTTAGGAAAATAAGCTGGAAAATGACTATCGGACAATTTCATTCTCAGCATTTATTCTACGTTACTATTTTAAGATGTTTTTGGTAGGACTTTCTTAACAGATATAATTTCATATGATGAAAACCACAGGCTACCCATTCTTTGTGATAATGGATTTTGGTTAAAATGAAATAATTTCAAGAAACCATATTTCCAGTTGGCTGGCCTCAGGGACAGAGGTTTACCTTGTCTGCAAGTCAAGAGATGAATTTAGAGGAAAAACAGAAGGCATAATACAAATACCTCCTGACTTTGAAAATTAGATGAGTTTTTGAGTTAAAAGGGGGTTTGAAGGGGAAATGAAAGGTAATACTATTTGATGGCAGGACAAAAGAACTTTAGGGACAACACCACTTAGTACTCTTTTTCTCTTCTGACAGTAGGGACGGTGCTTTCTTAAGGAGAAAGATTATTATATTTGCAGAAATAAGAGAAAGCATTTGATTGCTGGTGTAGAGAATCTGGCATGACCATAAAGTCACTTGTCAAAATTGGGAAGTTGATTTTATATAGAAACTTTTTTTTTGTCATTGTATCTATGTGGTTTTTATCTTAAACAGGGTCTGCTGCTGATAGATGCATTACTGTGACAAGTACTTCTAAATATTGTCTAGGATTTGACTTACTGATAAGTGATGAAATATTCTTTTGTCATAGAAGAACAAGTAGATTTTGGTACTAAATGGGAGCTCATTTCAATCCTACATCTTCTTACTAACTTGCTTCTACTAAGGTTTTCTCAATATATAAAGAAGGACCAAAAAAAAAAGTCCTTATTCTGTATCATTGATGGTAAATGGAGTTAAGAGATCCCTTAAAGCTTAGTATATAATCAACAAAAGAGACACAATATTTTCAATATGTGGACTACATTCTATAATACTAAGATTACTATGTAATATCAAATATTTTAGCTCATCATTGATCAGAAATGCTAACATACCATGATATCTGAATTGGAGTCTGTTCATCTTCAAGGGGCTCTTCGTCTGATGAGTCAAACTCACTTGGTTGTATTGAACTAGGCTTCAAAAGAAATGTTATGTTAAATAACTGTAAAAAATATTTATATGTAGCTTTCGTATAGCTAATCCTTGCTTAAATACACACTAAACTCATATTTGCAATTTATTAAGTCATCAATCTGAATAGAGATCAGTCATATCAATAATAAATGAGTACCATTTACCATTCTATTAATAATTACAGCACTGCACAGTGGAAAGAGAGTTGGATTGGGAACCAAGAAACCTGGCTTCTGGTCTTGGCTCTGCCATTTATTGTATAATCTCCAATAAACCACTTCAGTTTATTCTGGATCTCAGGCTTCCTCAACTGTAAAGTGAGGCGTTTATTCATTCACAAAAATTTCTTGGACACCTTTACTTGCCAAGCTCTGGAGATGCAAAAGATCCGTTAAGATAAGCAGCCTGCCTATTTAAGGTGTAAGTGCTAAAACAGAAGCAGGAACTACACACCGTGGGGCAAAGGAGAGAGTGACTGACCACTTAGGGAGCTGGAGAAGGCTTCGCCGAGGAGATACTTTAGCTGGGTTTTGAAGGAAGAGCACGAGGTTTTTAGGCAGATAGGGAAGAATTTAAAGCAATTAAGGCAAAAGAAGAAAAGGCTTGTGTATTCAGGAACTGTGTTATCAAAGTAGAGATGGAGCAGAGGAGAGGAAGCTAGAGAAGAAGTTTCAGCTTCATCTAAACTTTGCCCCATTTCTCAAAAAAACACCCTAATACAGCCTGGTAGTTTGGTGGGGGAAATATAGGTGAACTAACCTTCCTCCCAACTTTTTGAATCACTGGACTAGAGAGATTGAGATGGACTTTGTATGCTGATCTAAGAAGTTGGAACTCAATCACATAGGCAATATTTCTAGCTGGAAGACTTCTATATACCCTGTGCTGGAATTTTAAAGGACCAGTTAAAAAATACACCCTTTTCCCACTCCCTAGTTGGAACCACCTAAGAGATAAGACATTGGCAAGGCAAATGAAGATCAAAGTCTTAGTTTTATTATTGAGTATCAAATGGAGGATGTAGCTTAAAGCTGTGGCCAAGACAGTCTTGGCACCTAGTCACAGGCAGCAACGGACAATCCAGGTCTCCTGAGTGACAGAGAGTAGACCAGAAAGCACCTTCTGCAGGCAGGCAGGTAGATCTCAAAAGAGAAGGGAAGAAAAAAGGTTGAGCTGCTTGTGTTCAGTTCCTTCCAAATCCAGAATCAGATAACTCACTCTTGCCCTTTTGGGGACAGGTGGAGAGAGAGGCCAGGAGTGAAGGACAGCTGAAAGTCCCTCTACATGGAAACATGGGGATTAGCAAGTGTAACCACCTAATGCTCTTTCTAGCTCTGAAGCTATGTTCTATAATGGTCATGTTACTAGAAGATCACATGACAGAACCAATTTAGGCAATGGATTTGAGTTGCTTTGGATCTATGAGAAGTAGTATAATTAACTGAACCCCAAACAAGGACCTTCAATAGGTTGTCAAACTGGTGGTAGGTAATGAGGTGGGGCTTCAGCTCCTTGCCTGTGCCTGTTTTTTTCTTTCTTTTTCTTTAAAGCAGCTTTGATGATTCAAGACTTTAAATCTGTGTGGGCCATTCACTCAGCCTCTGCCCGCCAGGTTTATAAATCCTAACAGAGCTGGGCGTTTCCACTTCCCCAGGCCCAGTGCCTCTGAGTCTCAGGGAAAGGGACGCAGTGCCAGGTGGCCCTGGGGAATGGTGACAGTCGTGATGTCGCCCACAAGCCGGGACGTGGCATTCATACTCATGGTTTCCCCCAGTGGGCGCAGGGCAGCCACCGGACACCCTTCAGGGTTGGGGTATCACCCCCACCGAAACGCTGAAACTTAAACTCTGCCTCAGTTTCCTCTGTACAGCGGGGCCTCGGCGGTGTTTGCAGGGCTGTTGAGAGGCTTATGAGACCCTGCAGGCGGCAGCCCCCAGCAGGCTCACCGCGAACGTCCGTCTTCCCCTCGTCCACCACCTGGTTCCGCGGGGTCTCGCTCTGCAGCAGCCGTCTCTCTTGCCGGTGCGGTGAAGCGCCACCGCCCCGACCCATCACAGGACGGTTACTGCGCGAGTCCTGCCGCGCGATCGGGCCCAGGCTGCTCGCTGGCCCAAGATCTGGCCTCCGGGACCGCTCCCGTCCCTGCAGCTTCGCTCCTCCAAGCCCCCGCCCGCCCGACTCACCGGCTTCATCGCAGGCCGCCCCACGCCTTGACCAGTGCCGCCTCCCTCCGCAGCGCCGGCGACTCAGGCGCTGCCCAACTCCTCGCCCACCCCTCCCCTCTGCTCATTGGTACATCCTTCCGTGAGGTGGGGCGCGGCGTCCTCTAGGAACCAATCAGATCCTCTCCCTGTTTCTTACTCCGCCTCCGGGTGGCCAGGCTCGGTCTTTAACCGCTCATTGGTTCCTAGAAGGCCTTTGAAAGACGCGCGGAAGGAGGGTCTCCTGGGGCGTTGATTGGCTGGGAGGGAGCCCTCCTCCCGCCAGTTGGGAGCGTGGAGAGGGCGGGAGCGCGGGAAGGGGGCGTGAGAGGTGCGGGGCCAAAGCGCTATGGGACGCTGGAAAGCTGTGCTTTCGGATGTCACAGTGGTAATAGAATAGAGTTTTAGTTTGCTTTCTTAAAGTTTTTTATTTTTTAAAGGAGTAGCGGAAGCACTCTACTGGAGCGTCATATGAAAAACTAACACATGACTTTGTAATTATATCTAGTCATGCAGATACTGTGGAAAAGACTAAAAACCCACAGTATCAACATATTTTATATGCTTGACATTTTATGTTCTTTACCATTCCAGGATCTTGACAAGTTAGGGTGTAGCTCAATCTTCCTGTTCACCAAATATGAATGAAATAATATCGTGTGAAAGAGAGATAAAAAAGATGCCAGATCAGTCTCCAGTGCCAATGTTTCTACACACTTAGCTATAATCTTTTAAAAGTGTGTTTGATGATTCTCTCCCTTATTCTCCAGTTCCCATTTAGCTGGCTATGGGAAAGGAAGCCACCTGGAGCAGTGTCACTTGCAGATCTGAGAAACACATGCAGAAGTTTCAGCTTCCTGACTCGTGTTGTGAAAGCCAGTGGGTACAGAGCTATTAGAAGGAATTCCTTAGTAAAAAAGGTAAGACTGTAAGTTTGACTTAGAGTCTGCATTAGTCGGGGTTCTCCAGAGAAATGATGACTAGGATGTGTATATATACATACAGAAAGATGTATGTTAAGGAATTGGCTCCTGTGATTGTGGAAGTTTGGCCAGTCCAAAATTTGACGGGGGAGGCCGGTGGGCTAGAGGCTCAGGAAAGAGTTGTTCTTTGAGTCCAAAGACAGTCTGTTGTAGAACCAGGAAGAGCCCAAGTTGCAGATAAAGTCTAGAGGTTGTCTGCTGGCTGTATTCCCCCTTGCTCAGGAAAGGGTCAGCCTTTTGTTCTGTTCAGGCCGTCAGCTGATTGGACAAATTCCACATGGGTTATTGTAGGGCAATCTGCTTTACTCAAAGTCCACCGATTTAAATGTGAATCTTATCTGAAAACACTTTCACAGAAACATCCAGAATATTTGTTCAAGTAACTGGGCACCATGACCCAGCTAAATGGGTGTACAAATTTATCATAGAGACCTTTTGGGATTTTCTACAGGCAGGAAATCCTTTTAGATCTGTGCAGTCCAATATGATGACCATGATATTAGTGGATTATTTCCAAAGTCAAAGGCTAAATTAGAAAAAATTTTTCTTTATAAACTCAAGAAGCACTTAGGAAATACCTATCCTCTTTTAATATAAGTCTGCTTCCTCAGTTGAAGTCCTCAGGAGGGCTAAGGAACTGGTCACCACCCATCTCATATTTATAGCTATTGTTTTGGTGTGTTAGTTTGCATTTCATATTAGTGGCCATGATACTGTGTACAAGGGGATCTAGGTGAGTATACATCTAGACCCAGAGTCCTGCCTTTGGTCAAAGCATCAAGTATTTAAGGTGCAGCTACTTTTTGTTATATGGCTAGGATTGTAGACTCTTTAAGCCCAGTGGCTTAAATGCACAATTTAAAATACATTTGCATATATTTGAAAGTAAACCAGGCTAGCCCTGGGTGAAATTGTGAAATAGATAAAGCTTGGCTGTTGGTGTTTTGGGCTTCATACCTTGTCTTTGACCTTTCCCTTCTCAAAAGTTAAACTCAGGTGTGTTGGAGGAAAAGTGAGTGCTGGAAGCATCTGCCATGCTTGCTTTGTCCCAGGCCACTGAGGGACGTGCAGTCCAGAAAGCGGATGGGCTGTGGAGTGTGTAGGATGGCCAAGCACACTGCGACGTGTGTGTGTGTGCATGTGCTTACAACAAAGTAACCCTGAGTGGGGACAGAGAGAAGGATAGAGCTCCAGGATGGGAAGCACCTCCAGCCAGGTTGTCCCTTAGGGAAAGGCGGCCTGGCCCAGGAAAGTTGAACAAAAAAATAAAAAGACTACAAAAACAACAGTCAACATCTAGCCTCACATTCTGTAGAATAAGCTCGTTTAACTGTAGGTGTCTTTTGTGTCATTTCCAGAAGGTGAACCCTTTTAACCACAGACTTATGTCTGTCCTAACCTCAAGATCCTGAGTTCAGGTTTTATAATCAGCTGACCCTTTCCTTCCATTCCCCTCTGTTCATTGCAGCTACCATGTGACCCTGGGTGTTGGGTACTCCCGCTGTGCCCCATCACCTCTGGTCATCCCTGTCTCTGGCCAGCTTTCTCTCTCTCCCTCAGCTCCATTCGGACTCTGGCTTCTGTGGAATGCTTATGTTTGCTCTGTCTTCCTGGTCTAGTCTTTCATTTTTTGCCTCATGGTTTCGAGTTTCTACTCTTTCAACTTTTACATCCCCCAAACCTGGAATTGTCATTCTTTGCATTTGAGAACAGCCAGATATATTAATACTTATCACTGGAAAGGTGCATATCCATCGTCAGTGGTATAATGGCATTCAGTTTATATCTTGAGCTCTTGTTGGTTTGGTTAGAATGCCCCAGTCCTGAAGAGTTTGATCAGTACTGGGCACAGGGCCACTAGAATGTTAGCTCAGTTTTGTCTGCTTTGTTCTCTGCTGTTTGCCCAGCACCTGGAAAACCTCTTGTGCATGAACAAACATTTATTGGATGAATGAACACAAAGTTGGAGATGGGCTGTGGCTTTATGAGGCCTTCCCTGACAAATCAGCTGATTCCCCTCAGCGTAGCCATGGGAAAGCTTTCAGGTGGTGGCAAGAAACTCAGTGAACCCGACATTTTATGTTAGCGGTTGATAGCATTGTTGGGGGCTATGATATTTTTGTAAGGAACTGGAAGAAAAATTGTATAATCAAGGACCAAGTTCTGTTGTATAGGTAAGTGACAGTTGTTGAAAAAAGATCAGAGAAAAGAGAAATCAAAATAGAACAGAAAAATCTGGGATAGCTTTGTGGCATAATAATTTATTAACCACTTTCAGTGTGTCAAGGACTGTTCTAATTTCTTTACATGTTTACACAGATTGTGGTAGATGGCATTAAAGGCGCCAATTTTCATCTCTCTTTGGAGCCATGCCCATGCCACAAGACTTTGTAGTTCCTCCCATGAATAAGGTAGAGCATATTTTCTAGCTCCTTCACTTTTTATTTGGCCACATGACTTGCTTTGGTCAATGGAATATTAGTGGGTATATGTGTTGGGGTGTCCCTAAGGCCACCCCCAGGTTCAACGATTCTCTGGTAGGACTCACAAGACTCAGCATATAGTCATACTCAGGCCTATGATTCATTACAGAGAAGGGATTCCAAGCAAAAGCAACAAAGAGAAAGAGGCACGGGGCAAAGTCTAGAGGGAACCAGGTTCAAGCTTCCAAGAGTCCTATCCCTGGGGAGTCGCACAGGCCATGCTTAACTTTCCCAGAATGAGCTGTGACAACATGTGTGAAATGTCACAGGGAACAGTACAGAAAAATTATCATCAGTAGGACGCCAAGCAATAGGGTGGAAGCTACTTGCAGTTATCCCCATTAGCGGTCTTAGCCAGTTAAAACAAGTCCCATTAACCATACAGGTCTATCTTAGAAAGCCAGGTGGTTTCCTTCTTAAGTTCCTGTATGAACCTTTTGTTCCTGGCCTGAGATGTCAATTCAGGCACAGCATAACTCTGGCCAGTAAGCCGCAGCTTTCCAGGGCTGGCAGTGCCATGACAGTCAGGGCATGTCCCTGAGAAGTACTGTCCCAGCTGGAGCACGTGGCACCTCTGGAAACTCAGAATTTACAGTTGTTAGGACATCCCCAGCAGGACGTGGCTGGGCCAGGCAGTGCAGGTTGACAGCATCCCCGTGGGGCCTCCCACCGAGGGTTCTCATTCCCATCCAAATAATTTCGTTCAGGCCTCGGTTACATGGAGACTTTCAGAGAAAGTCAGTTCCAAACAGCTCTGCTTGTCAGCAACATCATTCCATTTGCCTCACAAGTGTGGGCGACATTTGTAGGTGTTCTGTGTGGACAGCCAGGGGCTGGGGCTGTGCAGCTGTCAGTGCTGTCCCCATGTGGCCTGGGCTCAAAGGCCAGTTTGAACTGAAAGTGCCCACAGCGGCTTGGAAAGGCAGCACGGGGAGCTTTCCCTCATGAAGAGGGGAAGGATTCTAGAAACAGTTCTAAAAGCAAAGATCATTAACATCCTTGCTCCCCTACCTCTCCCTGTATCTTCCCAGGTGCCAGGGTTTTTGTTTTGTCATCCTTGTTACAAAATCAGTATTTATTAACAGTTATAATTACATTTTTTCCCTAATCACTTTTTTGTTCAAAATCAGACCTTTTGTTATGTGCAAAGGGATGAAAGAATTTTCACAGAAAAACATTTTTATACCACTTAACCAGAAAGTCACATCATGTTCAGGAATCAGGACAGAATCCTGAATTTTCAAAAAGTTTCAAAATGAGTTTACACAATCTCTCACTTTTTTTGTCCTGGTGGTTTATCTAGTGAGCAGCCTAGAAAGATCAATCCCTTTCTGGGTACAGCTGCATTTAATAATCAAACTGTCTCACCAGGAGAAAGGTGAGGGAAGTAGAGTCAGGTGATCAATCCATTGTAGCACACTGCAACTAATCCAGAATGTCAACAGAACTAAGCCGCGGAGAGGATGGCGAGTCTGGCCTGTCAGGCAGGAGTGGTGGGGTGGTCACAGTCACTGTGATGTGGCCTCCCCAGCGTGCAGCTTCTGGCAGCAATCACAAGCTGGGAATGCAGTCAGCCTGTCTGTCAGAAATGTAGAGTTGAGTAGCTCCATTTCAGATGGTTCTATCAAGAAGTAAAGTCTGTTCTAGGAGCATCTATACGTGATCCAGCTAGTCTAGCCAGCATCCATGATATTTTCATGGTTCATGTCCCTACAGAGGAGTGTCCCCAAACTGCATTGGTCCCCAAGTTGAAGTCCTATTCATTGAACCTGTGCCTGCTTTTAGTTGAGCACAGCTTGTCCTGAAGCTAAAACAGCTTGTTAACAGACAGTACCAGCTCTTAGCTTAATGTCCAAGGAATCAGGATCTACGAATTCAAGGTTTCCCAAAAAGCAGAAGCTTTTCTTTGGCAGCAGCAAAGGTGAGGCACTGGAGGTCCAGACAGCAGTGTTCCAGGTCCAAGTGACAAGCACGGCTTTCCTAAGTCCTGTTTATCATGTCGGTCCAAACTGACCCTCTAAAAATATGCACGTCAGGTGAGAAATTCTTCAGCCTCTCTACGGGTCAGATGCCTGATCTCAGGAGTGTTCCTTAAGCAAACTAAAAACTGGCCTTTAAATTCTAAAAGTATATCTCTATCTGGAGATTACTTCTCTTTTCACGTTATCTCTCTTTTCCCTGATGCTCCAGTGGCAAAAGTCATAGTAAAAATCACCAGTTGTCGAGACTATTTCTGTTTTCAATATAGGCATATCTTGGAGATATTGTGGGATCAGTTCCAGGCTACTGCAATAAAGTGAGTCTCACAAATTTTTGGGTTTCCCAGTGCACATAAAATTAGGTTTACACTATACTGTACTCTAAGCGTGCCATAGCATTATGTCATAAAAATGTACATATGTTAATTAAGAAATACACTGTTGCTTAAAAATGCTAATAATCCTTTGAGCTTTCAGCAAGCTGTAATCTTTTGGAGGGTCTTGCGTCAATGTTGATGGCTGCTGACTAATCAGGGCGGTGGTTGTGAAGGTGGGGTGGCTGTGGCATTATCTGAACATAAGACAACAACGAAGTCTGCTGCATTGACTGACTCTTTCATGAAAGATTTCTCTGTAGCATGTGACGCTGTTTGAGAGGTGTTTACCCACACTAGAACTTCTTACAGAACTGGAGTCAATCCTGTCAAATCCTGCTGCTGCCCTATCAACTAACTTTATGTAATATTCTAAATCCTTTGTTGTCATTTCAATAATGTACACAGCATCTTCACCAGGAGTAGATTCCATATCAAAAAACCACTTTCTTTGCTCATCCATAATAAGTGACTCCTCATCCATTCTAGTTTTATCATGAGATTGTAACAATTCAGTCACATCTTCAGATTTTACTTCTAATTCTAGTTCCCTTGCTATTTCTGCCACATCTGCCGTTACGTCCTCCACTGAAGTCTTGAACTCCTCAAAATCATCCACAATGGTTGAAATCAACTTCTTTCAAACTCCTGTTAAGGTTGACACTTTGAACTTCTCTCATGAATCACAAATGTTCTGAATAACATCTAGAATGGTGAATCCTTTCCAGAAGGTTTTCAATTGACTTTGTCCAGATCCATCAGAGGAATCACTATCTATGGCAGCTATAGCCTTATGAAATGTGTTTCTTTTTCTTTTTTTTTTTTTCTGAGACAGAATCTTGCTCTGTCACCTGGGCTAGAGTGCCATGGCATCGGCCTAGCTCACAGCAACCTCAAACTCCTGTGCTCAAGCGAGTGATCCTCCTGCCTTAGCCTCCTGAGTAGCTGGGACTGCAGGCATGTGCCACCACGCCTGCCTAATTTTTCTAGATTTAGCAGAGACGGGGTCTTGCTTTTGCTCAGGCTGGTCTCAAATTCCTGACCTCAAGTGATCCTCCCACCTCAGCCTCCCAGAGTGCTAGGATTATAGGTGTGAGCCACACTGCCAGGCTTGAAATGTGTTTCTTAAATAATGAGACTTGCAAGTCAAAATTATAACTTGATCCATGAACTGCAGAATGGATGTTGTGTTAGCAGGCATGAGAACAACATTCATCTCCTTATATATCACCATCAGAGCTCTTGAAGCCAACCTTGACTTCTCCTTTCTAAGTATGAAAGTCCTAGATGGCATCTTCCAATAGAAGAAGGCTACTTCATTTGCACTGAACATCTATTGTTTGTCATAGCCACCTCCATCAATGCTCTTAGTTAGGTCTTCTGGATAAGCTGCTGCAACTTCTCATCAGCACTTGCTGCTTTACCTTGGACTTTGTGTTATGGAGATGGCTTCTTTCCTAAAACCTCATGAGCCAACCTCTGCTAGCTTCAAAGTTTTCTTCTGTAGCTTCTTCATGTCTCTCAACCTTCACAGAAGTGAAGAGAGTTAGGGCCTTGCTCTGGATTAAGCTTTGGCTTAAGGGAATGTTGTGGCTCATTTGATCTTCTATCCAGACCACTCAAACTTTCTCCATACCAGCAATAAAGCTATTTTGCTTTCTTATCATTTGTCTGTTCACTGGAGTAGAATTTTTAATTTCCTTGAAGAATCTTTCCTTTGCATTCACTAGTTGGCTAACTGGTGCAAAAGGCCGAGCTGCCAGCCTATTTTGGCTTTCAACATGCCTTTCTCATTAAGCGTAATCATGTGTACCTTTTGATTTAAAGTGAGAGGTGGCTGACTATTCTTTTCACTTGAACACTTAGAGGCCTAAGTATAGTAATTAATTGGCCTAATTTCAATATTATTATGTCTCAGGGAAAAGGGAGGCCTAAGGAAAAGGGGAGAGATCAGGGAATGGCCAGTGAGTAGAGCAGTCAGAACACACACAACATTTATCAATGAAGTTTGCTGTCTTGTATGGGCATGTTTTGTGGTGCCCCAGAACCATTACAATAGTAGTATCAAAGATCACTGATCACAAATCATTATAGCAAATATAAAACAAAAAAGTTTGAAATATTGCAAGAATTACCAAAATGTGACATAGAGATATGAAGTGAGCACAAGCTATTGGAAAAATGGTACCCAAGACTTGATACAGGGTTGTCATAAACCTTCAATTCGTAAACAAGCAAAACCCAAAAAAACCCTAATATATGCAAAGCTCAATAAAATGAGGTATGCCTGTACTCAAAGAGTTTACATACTAATCCACCCACTGGTGGCAAAAAGCAAGAACATTGTGTGTCATTTACACTTTTTCTTTGCATGGCAGGAAGGACGTGGAGGGCTGGAGTAAATGAGGGAGTGTTTCAACTTCTGTTTGTCTCTCCACAGGCAGGGCCTTTCCTAGGTTTTCTCTTTAACTACCCAGTGACAAATACGTTCATCTCTGTGTTGTAGTGTTTTGGGTCTAGTCCAGGGGTTGCAAACTATGGCCCATGGGCCTAAATTTCACAGGCAAGTTTTTGTAATGTTTCATGGAATACAGTCACACTCATCTGTTTAGGTGTTATCCATGGCAGCTTTCCCACTACAATGGTAGAGATGAGTGGATGCAACAGAGACCCTATAGCCGGCAAAGCCTAAAATATTTGCTATCTGGCTCTTTTTTTTTTGGAATTTATTTATTTATTTATTTATTTATTTTGAAAGAAAATTGGATTAGCTGTATTAATTTTGTATAAAACAAATTTCAAAGCAAGGAAAATTATTAGTGATAAAGAGATGCATTACATAGTAATAAAGGATTCCATTCTACAGCATA
>CAUYRT010068972.1:0-15195 GCA_963574885.1 Lepilemur ruficaudatus | reverse complement strand
AAACAACAAAAAGCAAGCGAAGTCATAGAAGGAGATAGCATCAGTTAGAATTAAAGAGAGTACATTTTTCCTATATCTTGAACAAATCACCTTACAAAGTACATTCCCATATTGCCTAAATAAGCATTGTAAAGTTTAACTACATGCAGCTGTGTTAGAACATCAATTTCCTCCACCAGGTGACCTAGGACCTGCCTTAGGTCACTTATTTTAATTCCTTACCCATTTTACTATATCAACAGAAGAGAAAATAGTCATTAATGCCACCCGTGAGCAAACACCATTCTTCCCTTGGCCCTAAAATGGACTTTAACCTCCCGCCAGAGTCTCCATCAATTGCAATCTTTAAGCAAGCAGGTTTACATGAGTTAATTACTTTGTTTCTCAGTTTGCAAGGTACATTTAAGCAACATGGCTGTACTTTTAGTCAAGCAGGTGGAATGGCTTGACTTCGACCATTACATTTTCAGTAACTTTTCAGTGTTCTATTGATTGGTCATTTGTATTATATGCAAAACGTCTCAACACTATTGGAATCTCAGACTATTTTGGTAGCTGGTTATTCCCTGTTGCTTTTTAAGTTACTCAGAAAACATGCCGTACAATTTTTGTGTATTATTGTAGTTCACAATAATTAGTTTAGATTTCTTTGCTTTGTGTACTATGTTCCTAAAATGGTTGTATAATGAGAATAATTTTTAATTCACTAAGGGGGATTACTATGTTTTTTGTTTTGTTTTGTTTTGTCTAACTCTTTCACTCTTTATTAGTAAAAAGTTTCAGAAAGAACCGAAAAAGGAACTACACCTGCACATGAAAAGCTCACGAGGAAGAGGGCTAGATGAGCGCAGTGGGACACTTGGAAAGAGGATTCATAGTTGGAAAAAATCTCAAATGAAAGAAGACATGAATTGAAAAGAGTTATAATGTCCTGGGAAAAAATGACACGGAACAATCAAAGTAGAGACATAACCTAATAGTGTCACAAATAACGCCTTTGGTACAGCATACGTTCAGTCATCCTCACAGAAAGATCAGGTCATTTCCAAGGAAATGACTTTAATTGATTTTAGGCAGGTCAGTTTAATCTCTGAGTGCTGTGTTTTTTAATTATTTTATAATTCAGATAATGTATGATAGTTGTAAATCCAGTTATTTATCTTATTTGTGTGATATGTATTTTTACTTAATTTTGGTGAATTTGAATTTCAGTGGCTTCGTTTTTCCTGTTTGCCCAGTTAGAAGTTTTCAGGAAATAAAGAAACAAATGTTTGTCAAAGCCAGAGAAGAGAATGGGAATAGTTCCCAAACTAGATAAATCTACCTCTGAATAATCAAATTGATTTATCTAGGACTCATATGCATGATGGCAAAGGCAGGCTTTAAATAGCTTTGTGATTGAGAGGCTGTGTTCATATAACTTGCCCCTGCAGAATCAATAAGGATTAATGTGTGTCTAAATAGGAAAAGTGCAGGAGATTACGAAATCCTTGGCATTTACACCATTCAATTTCTTGTTGTGGGATCCTTAAACTGCATATACTGTGCCGTTAGTTATGGAAGGACTACATTTAACTTTTACTATCTGTTGTTAATATTAGAATATTATTGTACATGAATATCAAAGGAGTATTACAGGAAATGTTAAGTATGCTATGTTGCTACCAAAAATCAAAAGCAAGTTTTTTCGTTCAACAGTCTCTCTCCAGAATTTATACTGTAGTTGAAAATACATGTACATTTTCCTGCTCTGTATTGAATTTATACTCTGATGGGGGCAACAGACATTTTAATGTCTTCAGTTAAGTGCTGTATGCTATGGTAGAAGAATATATATAGTGTACAGTGATGATAGCACAGTATTTGGCGTCAGAAATGAGGCCCTCCAATCTATTTTCCACCATTCACTGCCATTGGAAACTTACAACAGTAAAAATAAATTTATGTCAGTCGAGGGGCCACAGTGTCAACACTGTATGTAAAAACAAGTGCTGGTTAAATACTCCGATATGTATTAGTCATGATGTAAGAAGAGGATCATTTCTATACTCTCGTAGGTTAGGGAGTGGTGTTAAGTAAATGAGGATATGTTTAGATTCAGGTTTCATTTAAAATGTTCTTTGTTATATATAGTGACTGATCTTGCAGGACAGAATTACATTTCAGAGAAGGTGCAAGCAAGCGTCTGGTCTCTTTGGTTGTGCTTTAAAATTTTACCTGGGACTGGTCACACTAAGCCACTTTTAGGAACCAGTGAACAACATGAGCTAGGCATATCTGTTCCTGTGGTATAGTTCGTTCTAAATTCCTTGTGGCTGAGGACATAGTGTCTTGGAATGGTTAAAATGGATCTGCTCCTTTTGATTTCCAGGTAAGCAGTTTAGTTAAAGTGTTTGGAGTGTTTTGTATACCTGGTTTGCAATACCCAGAGCATACTCTAGAGTAGGGATTCCCAGCTGGAGTGTTTTCTGGATCTTTAAATCTAAATGGGCAAACATTGTTTATAGACTGTGTATCTGCTTCACATTTGCAATACCATTGTTAAAATGTATATAGATTATGTTAATAAAATATTGATTCATTTAAAAATACTGGACTTTAGGCTAGGTACCATGGCTCATTCCTGTAATCCCAGCACTTTGGGAGTCTCAGGTGGGAGGATCACTTGAGGCTAGGAGTTGGAGTCTACAGTGAGCTATGATCATGCCACTGCACTTCAGCTTGGGAGACAGAGCAAGACCCTGTGAAACAAAACAGTGAAAAACTTTATAATGTGTTTTTGGCATTAAGTATTTCTCAATTATACTTTTATATAATTGCTATTATTTGTGGAGGGATGTATGATGTATATATGTAATGAATTAATTTTGAGGTCATTGGCATTCTTCTATGATTCATTGTAGCTATTACATAAAAGCCCATTTCCCTTATTAGTGTTTGGTTTCCCTGAATTTTATATTTAGAAGAAAAATTTTGTTGTATCTTCTTTTAGAGATGCAATGAATGAATAAAATCAGTTCTACCTGATTAATGTAGTGGTGGTGGTATTGCATAGACTTAGGAGCCTGGGCTCAAATCTCAGTCAGGACCAGTTACATTTCTTTGAAAGGTTACCTAATTCTTCCGTTTCCTCATCTGTAAAATACAAGTAATTGAATGGATTCAGGCGTGAATTCCATTGCATGATCCAGGTGGGGCAATAAATAGAACTTTACTTTTCTGTAATAATTGACAACAAATTATGTCCCCACCCTACTGGAGAAGTGGAGCTATTATATAATCTGTTAGTTCGTTCCCAGGCCACCACCTCTTGCCCAGGGTAAGCGTAATTCAGGGGTAGGAGTGCTAACGTGGTGCCATGATCTTGGGAGATCACCCCATCTGGTCCTCCAGTCACCTCCGCAGCAGGTGTTGCTTGCTCTTTTAGTTGTACCCCACAGGTTAGTGGTTCTTTCCACCACTTCCTTGCTACACCTGAGGGCACAGGGACCATTTTGCTGGTTCCCTGTTGTGTTGGGGCACATATCTCTGCAAAGCTCAGACATTTTCTCTCAATGCAAGAAATAGCTTTTTTGTTTTTCCCTCCTGTTGTTTTGTTGTTGCACTGGGGTTCTGAATGCGGGGTGAAAGTTCTTCTCCCCAGGTCCGGCTGTTGTCTCTAGTCTCTGCACTCTGCTTCCCCACCATCTTTTCCTGCAGCCCAGGTAATCTCTTCCGGGCTTGGGGAGTGGAAGCAGGGGTGGGAGGAATAGGGGCCTTGCTCTACCTCTCCCTTGCAGTATTTCTCACAGGTACTTTCTGTCCAGGCCTGGAGATCTCTCTATTCTCAGGGACTTGGGAAACCCAAACCAGAAAGCCTTTGTTATGCTCCGTCTGGGTCACATTCTCAGGGCAGTGGGAACTGCTGGCTTGGGTTGTATAGGTGAGAGAATGAAATAGAAAAAAAACTAAAGGTGAAAAAACATTTCAAAAGTATTATTTCTATTAAGTTATCTCAAGAATGAAATAAAGTTTTACATAAAGGCCTTACCAAAGTGTCTAGCCGTATAGCCAGGAATGGTCGTTATGGTTGGGTGCTGGTACTCATGTTGTTACAAAACAGAACATACACTGGGATCTGTTAGACCCCAAGGTATAGTGTCCATCTTAACTGTTTGGGAAGCTGAAACTAGTTTTTCTAATTTCAAGTTACTCTTGTTGTGGAATAAACTTTTCTACTTGCTTCTCTTTGTGTACCTGAAACTTTAAGTTAACCCACTTTCCCAAATCTGGGTGTCTGGCAGTATACCTTGGATTCTTTAGCCATTGCCTCAATGTGCCTTGTTAATTCTGCTAAATTACCTTTTATACATTAAAACGAGATAAAAACAAAGCAGGATGTTAGAAGCCTGGAGGACAATGGTATGAATGAGGTTGAAAGCACACTGGCATTGGTAGAAAATCTAGGATTCGATACCACCACGCCTGCTTAGCAGATCTGTGTACCAAGTTCTGTGAACTAAAAATTTTAAGGCTCAGCCCCCCACTGGCTGACTAAATGGACCTCCTCGGGGCCAAAGGAAGATCCTAAAACTAAATTGACAGCCAGGAGGAAGGAGGTCAGACTTGCCTTATCATGCCCCTCTCCCTTCTTGGAGACATCCTTTGTAATCCATTAACAGGCCTAAGGGTATGCAAGACAAACCTGCAGGTCCTCAATTTACACAGCAAATACATGTCTGCGGGCTTGTCTCTGATTTCCAGACCTCCTTATCTTAAAACATTCCAAGCCTTGGCCAGCCTGGTGGCTCACGAGGTGGGTAGATCACTCTAGGTCAGGAGTTCTAACCAGCCTGAGCAAGAGCAAGACCCAGGGTCAGGAGTTTGAAACCAGCCTCAGCAAGAGCGAGACCCCATCTCTACTAAAAATAGAAAGAAATTAATTGGCCACCTAAAAATATATAGAAAACATTAGCCGGGCATGGTGGCGCATGCCTGTAGTCCCAGCTGCTTGGGAGACTGAGGCAGAAGGATTGCTTGAGCCCAGGAGTTTGAGGTTGCTGTGAGCTAGGCTGATGCCGTGGCACTCTAGCCTGGACAACAGAGTGAGACTCTGTCTCAAAAAAAACCCAAAAATCTTTCCACGCCTTTAGACAAAGAACTTCATGTCTTTAACCGATTACAAGTCAAAGAATCTTTAAACCCACTTATAACCTATCAGTCCCTCTCCCCCCAGATGGCCCACCTTTTCAGGCCAAACCAATGTACGCCTCCCACTTATAGATTTATGACTTTACTTATAACTCCTGTCTCCCTGAAACGTATAATACCAAACTGTAACCCAGCCACAGTGAGTCCACTTGCTCAAGGCTTCTTGGCTGTGTCTCCGAGTCATGGTACTCAAATTTGGCTCAGAGTAAATCTCTTTAAAATTATTTACAGAGTTTGGGTTTTTTTTTCCTGTTGACAGTTCCCAGGAAGCAAATCTCGCTGGATCCTCATAGTAGTAGATCATCCTGTTATTTTGTTCCTTCAGCAAATTTGTGAAGTACCTACTCTGGGCCAGAAACCACTGAAGCTTTAGGAATACAGCACTGAAGAAAATAATTTTAAAAATCTTTGCCCTGAGGCAAAAATCCCTGCTCTTGCGGAGCTTGCATTCCTGTGGGGGAGATGGCAACAGACAAGCCAAGGAGGAGAAAGATAGAGCTGAGAAGAAGAGAGAATGTTGGGGGGGGAGGTGTGTGCACAGTATTAGATGAGGTGGCCAAGAATGTCTAACTGGGAAGGTGACACTGAAGACAGAAGGGAGAGCGGCTGTCATTTGGATCTCTAAGGAAAGAGCATGGCCCTGGGCCGATTCCTGCCTGGCCATTGTGGCTGGAGCTGAGTGAACAAAGGGAAGTGGAGGGCGTCTTTGGGAGCCAGGTTGCAAAGGGAGTTGGAGGTGATCGCAGGGGCTTTGGCATTTATTTGGCAACGTGAAACCCTTGGAGGGTTCTCAGCACACCAGAAATGACTAACATCTGTCCTTCCTTCTTTCCTTTCTTCTTTGTCGAGCTTGCTTTTATTGGCCAAGGCTGACTACGTGGAATTAACTGCTCACTTTGATATTGGATTTAAATCTTATTTTATCCCTTCTTAAAACTTAACTGATTCTATCCAATTTAAGTCACAGTAGGAAAATCCTGTGCTCCATTTAAGTCAATCAGTGAGAGAGCTTCAAAAGGATTGCTAGATTGTCCTTGTGTATATGAGGAAGACCCCAGTCAAATCAGTTGAAAAAATCCAACCTATCAGACGATTTGCCTCTTTGAGCTAAAATAGTTGGTTTGGCTGTGAGCGCCATCATTCTGTTCACTTGACAGGTGTCCAGTCAGACAATAAGTAAACTATTTTAAGACTGTAAGATTTCAGGCAGATAAAAAACATTCATAATCAGTTATACTGACTGCCTTCCTCTTCTAATTAGGATCACTGTTAGCTGGTTTCTGGTGTAAACTTTCCTGAAGCCTCAGTAGTCTTGAGAATAGCAGTATAAAAAAGCACTGTGATACTGCGAGTTGGGTCAGAATGTTCCCATGGGCCTGGAAGAAATGGCATCATCCTGGTTTAGGATTGTGAGGTTTACTGAATCTTTATTCTTTCCTGGTTCCATTAAGTGAGGTTTTTTTTTTTTTTTTTTTAGACAGAGTCTTATTCTGCTGCCCGGGCTAGAGTGAGTGCCGTGGCATCATCCTATCTCACAGCAACCTCAAACTCCTGGGCTCAAACGATCCTCCTGCCTCAGCCTCCCGAGTAGCTGGGACTACAGGCATGCACCACCATGCCCGGATAATTTTTTTCTATATATTTTAGTTGGCCAATTAATTTCTTTCTATTTTTTAAGTAGAGATGGGGTCTCACTCTTGCTCAGGCTGGTTTCGAACTCCTGACCTTGAGCGATCCGCCCGCCTCGGCCTCCCAGAGTGCTAGGATTACAGGCATGAGCCACCACGCCTGCCTGGCCCATTAAGTGAGTTTTTGATGTGAAATTATATTACTGGAATTTCATATTATCTGTGCTTAAAACTCCATGTCTGTTTAAGATCTTTAAGATGGAGAGCACCCTCCAAAGATCAGGAGAGACACGGATGAAGATAAGGACTTTATTCCCTACAGGCCCTAGGGGACACAGCAAGCCTGGAGGTCACACTTGGGGAGGCCAGGCAGAGACAGAGACAGATCCAGAGGTCCATGGGCCAGTGCTTTTTTTAATTGGGTCCAGGGTGTTGTCCGAACAGTTTTCCCTCAGGGAGGTTTAGTTGGTGGGTTTAAAGCAGGCAGGCACGAGTTCGAGGAAGTCACGCTATGACTGAGAGCTAGTCACTACAGCGTGTCTGCACAGTCTGTGTGGGGTGTGAGGGTCAGGGGCCATCCATGTGTATGTGGCTGTCCCACAGGAAGGTGGTCACCAGGAGGAAGTTGCATAAGGCGGGTATCTGGCCCACTGCACTGAGCAACTGGGAGGAGGTGTAGAACTGGAAGGTGCCGTGGGTGCCTGAGCCCTGCTTCTGGTGGGAGAGAGTTTAACACATTCAGAGCGGCCGCTGAGCTCAGCAGTATAAAATTACGAAGATTCTCCATACTGTGACTTTTAAAGATATTATCCAAACAGTTTGGCATGATTCAGTGTTTTTTTTATTTTAACTTTATAAGAATTTCAAACATGGGCACAAGTAGAATAGCACAGTGAAGCCCCACTTACTCATTATCAGCCTCAACAACGATCAACTCCTGGCCAATTTTATTTCCTCTAACCTCCACTCCCTCATTTCCCCTTCCCTCATTATTTTGAAGCAAATTCCAGACATTATTTCTTGATAAATATTTCAGCATATATCTTCCAAAATGAAGACTTTAGAAAAAAACACATAACCATTCCGTTAATCATACTTAAAAATTAAGAATAAATCCTTAATATCTTCAAATATCTAATCTGGTGGTATGCAGTGTAGACATTCACAAATTGCTGTATTAATGTTGCTTGATAATACATGTATTAAGGTGGGACAGAGCCATCTTTTACTGATTGGCATTTGTACAAGTCTGCCCATGTTAATTCAAAACAAATTTTCACAGGTAGTATGACCATACAGGTAACATACCTAAAGATTTTAGGATCGGTACATGTGTTGTTTTTCTCTTGTTGACTCCAGTGCACTTAAAATCCTCAGCAGACAAGGAAGGTCTTTCTAAAACCTTTCTGTACAGCTTAGGTGGTGCCAGCAATAGGAGGATGCTTAGAGGGAGAGTTGGGAAGAGTAGGGTTACGTGTATGCATTTATTGGATGGCAGGTGGGTCGGTGGGGGCTGGCCTTTTACCTTCAAATGGTGCCTGTAGATGGTTAAAGAGCTGATGGAAAAGATGATTGAAAAGGATATACAGTTGACGCTTGAACAACATGGGTGTTAGGGGAGTCAGCCCCCTGCCCAGGTGAAAGTCCATGTATAACTTTTGACTCCCACACTGTTGACTGGAAGCCTTATTGGTAATGTAGACAATTGATTAGCACATACTGTGTATGTTATATGTATCATATACTGTATTCTTGCCGTAAAGCTAGTGAAATGAAAATGTTAAGAAAATCATAAGGAAGAGAAAATATATTTACTATTTAAGTAGAAGTGGAACATTATTTGAAGGTCTTTATCCTCGTCGTCTTCACATTGAGTAGGATGAGGAAGAGGAGGGGTTGGTCTTGTCCCAGGGGTGGCAGGGATGGAAGAAAATCTGCGTGTAAGTGGCCCTCTCAGTGCCAATCCGTGTTGTTCAAGGGTCAAGTGTGTACTGACCGTCTTATTTTAACTTGAAATATATAAATACACATTTATTCACCAATCCCCTCATAGAAAGCCAAGGTCTTTGAGTATATATCTCTGTTTGCAGTTCTAAGTGATCCATTTTGCATAATCCACACTCGTAGCACATTGTCTACAATCTCCATTTTTAGTTTCTTATAAGGAGCTTAAAGAATTTGATAATTCAAAGCATCTGTGAGTATAGAACCCTAGATTTTTGAAAATTATTTTCCATTTTTCTTAACTGTTGTCTCAACTACACTTTGACAATAAACTTTTCAGCAACTTTTTATCAAGTTCCTCAAAACATTCAACTTAGATTTCTTAGAAACAATTACTTTCTTGTACTCATGTTTCATTAGCTTATGAAATAATTCAGTTGCATAGCTGCTCTAGTAAGTGCAACTTACTGTAATCACAGCGGGTTCTTGGTAAGCATATGATTCAGTGGTGGGATCAGAATTGCCACCGTGTTAGAGAGTAGCCTGCTAAATTCCACATGCACGTTTTCTACAAAACAGAGCGTCAGTGAATATGGTGAATTGGTTATGTGGAGTACAGGCCGTGTGATACTCTCGTATTAATGAGTCATATATTTGAGATTTGCCACTGGTTACCTGGGGTTTCTTAAGTTAGACTAACCGTTAGAGTATGGTTTTCATGCACCTAAGATTGGATTTTGAAAAGAATGATGGTAGATGCCGAAGTCAGTATTGTTTTGTTCTTTACTATTGTAACTTGATCAACGTCCTTTAGTGTCCTGGTGCCGTATCTTGATTTACAAGATGATTAGAAGTGCTTTTGTAACATTTTCAGTGAAAATGGATTTTAGAAGATTATCTTTAGTAAACTACTTTGATTTGTTATTTTTAAAGTAATGTGTGGCATCATTTTTCTACTTTACAAAAGAGGAAAATGGTTCATAGCTCTTTAAATTTGAAGGATCTTCCAAGAATGAGGCACATAATACAGTAGTTACAGTTTCTGGAGGCACTCTTTCCTTCCACCGTGTGAGTAGGGGAAGATCTCATCCTATGAAGAACATATATTGTGCTGGTGCTGACAGGATATTATCATTCTTGGCATTTCCATTTAGCCTATATTCAGTGCTTATATTTGCAATTAAAGTAACTAGGTTTACTGCTGAGGGTGTGAAAGAAGTAAACATGGTCCCTGTCCGTGGAGCCCTCGTGGTTTGCGTTAAGACAGTAGCTGCAAAAACCCACAGCTATTCAATACCATACCAATACCAAAATGGAAGCTGCCGGTCAGATCATTAAAGCTCAGCATAGGCACTGCCCTTGCCTCCTCTGACGTGTCCTCTCCCTGATAACAGGGCCCTGCCTGCTACAGGTGATCTGTGTGTGCTCTGTGCTTCTCTCTGACTCATGCATCTTTGTCACACCACGTTATATGCTGACTGTTTCTCTTTCTCATTCGCCTTTGAGGGCAGTGACTCTTATTTTCATATCCTGGTGGAGTGATCAGTAGTAAGTACTTGGTAAACGATTTAGGAAAGAGCTGGGAGCCACTTTGGTGTTCTGGAAAGGGCCCGTTGCATAGTTCTTGGTTGCAATCCCAGCTTCGCTGCTCTCTAGCTCTGTAACCTTAGGCAAATTAATCATTTTAGGCTGTGGTCCTCATTTGTAATTGTGCCATAGCCTGTCATATCCCTTGTAGGGATGCTGTACTTCTTATACAAGATAATCCCAAAATAATACAAAGGATTGATTCCCACCAACCCCATGCTAATTGCACCAACAATGAAAAACGCTGACCTATGAGCCTCAAATCTATCCCTGGAGCTTCATTACCTTCCCTGGCTCACAAGAGGGAGGATGAAAACTGTAACAAAATGAGGGGCAGGGAGTCCAGTAGAGAAGAGAGAAGGGGTCCTGAATGTTGTGAGCTATAGTGTTTAGTCCAGTGGTGTTTTACTGGGCGAGAGAAGGGGGTGATCTGGTAGGGGACTTGGTATTGTGCAGTGGGAGATAGGGTTGGATTTTTTTAGGATGGGGTTGGATTAGGGAGGCTCTTAAATGCCAGAGAAATGAATCTGAACTTGATCTCAGGTAATTGGGAATCATTAGACATTTTTGACATGTGACAGGATGACTATCCTTTATCAAGAAAGCCTCTAGCAGTAGTGTGCAGAGTTGATTGGAGGAGAGGAAAGATTAGTGGCTGGAAGATCAGTTAAGGGGCCGGGCTGTGATGGACTCTGGCATAATTACTGACATCGTGGAAGGTGTGGGGCAAAGAACTGGGTTAAAATTCCACTTCCATTTTCTGATCATTCTGCCTCGAAGTGGGTTACCTAATTTGTGTAATTGGTATGAACTGCTTTTCTCTGCAAAACTGAGCGATGCCACCATCTTGGGGTTGTTTAGAAAATTAAATAAGGACATGTGTGAAGTGCTGCACCCCCAGAGATGCTTAGTTATTGCCATTTCAGCAATATTTCCTGCTACGTGGTTTCCCTGCTTTTGTAGCATTTATTAGTTTGTGGGAGAGACGGACTGGAAAGAAAGCATCCTGGCAGAAATGTGGTCAGAGGCACCTGTCCTGCGTAGGTGTCCAGTGAGGACCCCACTGAGGGTCTTGTCTTCTGGCTTCTCTCTTTGCATGTCATGAATCCCTCATTTTGTAATCTTTTCCCCTCTGTTGGTTGCTGCTTAGTCAAAATTTCTTCCTTTGACCAAATGTGATTCATTCTTCCATTTTCGTGTAATGAACTTTAAGTTAGCTCTTCAAATCATTTTGTTTTTCTAACTTAATTCTCTTTGGCAGTCTTATTTTATGATATCCTTAACCTTACAGTTGTGATACGGTAAAAACCAGCTGTAGTTCTGTGGGGAGGTTTATATTAGCTGTGTGAATCTAGAAGGGAGATTTGTCCCAAAGAGGAACTTCTGATAAAAATAAATCATGGTTGAGAGTGCTGGGCTCAGCCCAGGTATGGTTTAAACAGAGACCGTGCTCCTCCTCTAACCCAGCTGTGTGTGTTTGTTCCTGTAGATGACCTTGAGAAGAAGTATCGTTTTGAGTAGCTTAATTTTAAAGATCTGTATAATTCACTTAAATATAGTAGTTTTCTTTAAATACTTTGATATAAAGTACTTAAATTCCTTAAACAGGCCCATGGAGACTTGCAGGTCATCTAGTCTGACCGTGTCATTTCTCATGCGTTGAAAGCTGAGGCCTGGAAAATCAGTGCTCAGTGTGTTTTACGTTATGTAGTAATTCATGGTTATGATGGTGACTCCGGGTCATTAAGAAAAGATTCTTAATTATACTTTGAGAGTAATCTTTTTATAAAACCAAGAGAGTGCGTTACACTTAAAAGACCATGAAAAATGGTTACAATAAAGTTTTCCTGACTCTTTGTTTAGATCTCTGGACAAGTTAAATGTCCCAAATTATATAATATATATTCTTTAGGAGTTTTCTAACTGGAAAATGTGTTTTTTAAAATTTTATCCATTTTGATTATTGAGCTTTTGGCACAGAGGTGGCAAGCAGGAGCTGACCCAGATGTGTAAACTGCACTGGTCGGTCAATAATTCCTGCCCTGGGCCCAGGAAGGAGGGTGGAAGCCTTTGGAATATATCACGAATCTTTTGTTCTGGTTTTAGTAGTGCTAAAATCTTATAACTTCTTTTTTAGTATATTTTATGCATAGGATATGAAAATATCCCTTTTGTTCCCTCTGAATGCTAGTTTATGTGCATAGAAACAGCAGGGAAACCCTGCTAAAAATAAGGTGTTAATTTTAAAAACTCTTTCTGTAAAGGTACCTTTGTATTATTTGGCCTTTGTTCTGTGCTTTTACACCTGGCTTCCCACAGCCCTTCCCTGGGTCTGTTCCTTGCTGCCCCTTCTGCCTCCCAGCCTCACCTTCCCTGTCCCTTTTCTTGCTGTAGCTAGACCCTCCCCTCAACACCTTACCTAAGTCACACCTACTTTCTTTAATTGCACTCCCTGCCACCTGGAGTTACCTTGCTGTGGGTTGGCTGTCTCCCCCTCCTCAAACAAAGGCTTCCAAGGGGAGGCTCCCTTGCTGGCTCTCCACCACCATGTCCTCTGAGAACAGTGCCTGGCAATGGGACCTGCTGCTTGCATATTTGTTGATAAGTGAAACATCTGGGCCAACCTTGCTTCAGTTAGGTATCTAGTCATCAGCTTTAGTAACCACATAGCATCCCAGGAGAATGCACAATTTTTAAATTGGTTCTGTTGGCTTTAAGCAAAAAAACCTAGGCTTTAGGGGAAAATTCTTCCCCCAAACTACGGTAGAGGTTTAGAAAAAGTATAATTAAGAAATGTAGGGGCTAGGCATTGGCATTTTACAAAATAAAGTTCAGTTTATAAATTTAAGAGTTTGTTGATTGCCAGTTAAAGTATTGGCTTTTGGTTGTTTCAGCTGGGACAGTAAACCTAGATGAAATTATTAAGTAAGTTTTTTGTCTCAGTGAAATTGTACTTTCTATACTTAATAAAACTGAACTAGTAACATTAAATTTATTGGGAAAAGGCAGCAAATTCATGTGAACTATCTAAGCACCTCTTAGGTAGTAGTCACTGTGCTATGTGGTAAATGGATTAATAATTCATCCATTTAACAAATATTTTCATGACTGCTGTGTCAAGGTGCTATGCTGAGCAAGATAGAGAAAGAACTTACAGTTTGGAAAATGCAGACATGTAAACGAGCAGTGATAACACAGTGTACGTACAATGATGGGAGAAGTAGAGTGTTCTAAGGCAGTCCATAGGAGGGATAAATACGGAACAGATTTTAGAGGTCATAAATGCTTCTCACTAGTGAAATCTAAGCCGAGACCTGAAAGATGAGTAGGATCTTGTCAGGTGAAGAAATAGGGAAGGTATGAACAGATCCAGACGCAAAAAGGCATGGCATGTTTATAGAATTGAAAATAGTTCAGTAAGTCTGGAATTTACAGTTGAAGGTAAGAATATGGTAAGTTCTAAGGCCACAAAGTTTTCAGGGCCAGACGATCATATAATTTTTTTGTCCAAACTGGAATAATTTCTGAGATTAAAAGAGGGTACCGTTAATTACCCTGAGATGACAGACACTAATGGACTGACCTGGATAGATTAGGGTACGCGGCCAACCTACTTATAAGCCACCTTTAGTAACATTTGGACTTAGTTTATTTAGTGAACAAATAGGGGTTGAGTACCTGCTTTGTGCCAGGCTTTATGCTTGAACTTGTAAGAGCTGTGGACAGCACTGAAGGGTTTTAATCAAGGGCGACCTTCTCAGAGTAATTGTTAGAAAGTCCCTCGCTGTCGGGCAGAGAGGAATTGGAGTAAGGGAGGGCAGGTGTGGGGGAGGCTTTTGAGGTAGATGAAAAGAGGTGATGATGACTTGGGCAATGGAACTCACACATGGGATGGAGAGAAGTGAGCGGATTTCAGAAATGTTTAGAAAGTAGGATTGTCAGGCCTTTCTTAGAGGTGAAAGGGAGTGAGAGAAGGATCAAGAGTAACCCTCAGGTTTCTCTTTAGGGTGAGTGGAAAGGTGAGTTTCTGTCCCAAATGCTGGGGAACACTGAGGGGAGAGCAGACTTCATGATGGAATGCTGACGAAGTCCGTTTCTGGGCATGTTTAGGGTGTGCCTTGGGAGCTAGCATGTGGAAATCAGACAGGCGATTAGCTTTACAAGTCTGAAACTTGGGAGGAAAGACTTGAGAAATAGAATTGTGTGCTTCATCAGTATAAAGATGGCGTGTGAAGTTGTCAGGGTGGATATCACCCAGGGAGGATGTCTGGAACAACAAGAGCATGGGACCCTGGGAAATACAAATGTTTTAGTGTGGCTGGCCTCCGGAAAGAGGCCTGAGGAAGGAAGAAACCCAGAAGAGGAGAGGTGTGGAGAAGCCAAGGGAGGAGAGTGTTTCTAGAAGGAAGGAGTGAACAGCAGTGTCAGGTGCAGTCAGGAGGTCAGGTGGGGTGAGGGCCTTGCAGTGTCATTGGATTTAGCAAGCAGAAGGCCACTGGTGTCCTTGGCCTGTGGTGGCATGATGTGGGCAAAGCTTCACTAGTGTGGGTTGAAGACTGCATAGCCAATGAAGTAGACAGCGCATGTGGATGGCTTCTCTTGAAATTTGAATTTTTTGAGATTAAGAGAAGGCATTAGTCAAAGGAATATGTGGGGTTGAGGGAGGTTTTGTTGTTATTTTTCTTTTTAAAAATGTGGTGGACAAGTAGTTTAAGTGTTCCTGGGAAGGAGAGTAATTTGTAACCAGGGTGCAGATAGAAAGCCTAACTGAGAGCCCTGCATAACTGGGGGGCTCACGCGCAGATTATCCTAAGAGTTTGGCCAGGGAGCTCTCTTCTCTTGGCTT